>CAJHQP010001419.1:0-116318 GCA_905132765.1 Moricandia arvensis | reverse complement strand
TTATCGCCTCTAACAAGCAGTCGCTCGTCGCTTAGAGGGTAAACTTCAAACGTTGAACCCTTCTGGATCCTTCTATCAATATTTTCTTTCACATGTCTGGTCAAAGGATGTGTATGTTTTGAGATCAGTTTCCCGCGCTAAAAAAAACCAGCGTGTTAACATCTCCCTAATACTATCCAGCAACATGATTACAAGATACTCTCTTGGCGTACGCAAGACAGAGTTGATGGACTCAACATGATTGGTTGTCCTAATGTCAAATCATTATCCAAGAAATTGCCATCTAGCCCATTTTCTGACATCCATATCCATAAGATATTTTCCAATTCCTGGACTGATATTGCAAACTTGAGCAAACAACCTCTGAAAATCAGCCACTCTATAGGCCTTCAAAGCCTTAGAAATCAACCCAGCTACTCCCTTCCCCTCGTAATGTGTTATCACATTATTCAACAAATGATGAATACAAATACCATGTGTCTCTAGCGGATACACTTACTCTAGGGCCTTGACTAAAGACGATTGTCTGTCTGAAATAAAAGCGAGCCCATTATCATCAGCAATGACAACTTTTAATTGTCTGAAAACCATTGCCAAGATAGGTAATTCTCAGAGTCAACTACACCGAATGCAATAGGATACAAATTTGAATTTCCATCTAAAGCAGTTGCAACTAGTAGCACCCTTTTGAATTTACTCTTCAAAAATGTTCCATCCACAACAATAACCCACCTGATGACTTTGCTAAAGCCTCTAATCTATTGCCCAAATGCCAAAAACAGAAATCAAAATCATCCATTTACATCAGTCTCATAAGACGAATGTGTACCTGGATTGGCCCCTCCCAACATGTGAAAGTATTTTGGTATTTTCTCTGGAATACCTCGGACATCATTGATTGCAAATTCACGCGAATCCCAAGCTAAAGATTTCGATATCTCACATCCATAATCATTACACATAATCTGAATAATATCACTTGTTTTAGGCTCTTCTTTGACACATTCATATTTATGTATGATTAGACCGCCTATTGTTTTTTCTGAAGCTGTCTTCCCGGCATTGGTTTTGCTTGAAGGTGCGCATGAATGTTCACCGACATACTTTTTGATAATAAAATATGTTGACCCCGTCAAACACTCTGCTCGACAACCCCAATTGCAACCTCTATCTGTGCATCTAATACACCAGACATTTTTATTGGATGTGATCACCTTGTAGTCAAAGTGGTGCCTCATTGCACATAGCTCAAACCTCGCCTTCAACACTGTTTTGTTAACGAAAAAGTCCCCTTTCTTAACCAATGCGACCAGAGATATCTTCCCCAATTTTTTCTCAGTTTTCTTTTTTTCAGAGAAGATGGTGAGACCATCATAGTCATCTCCATAAACCTCAATTTGCTTCATCTTTCCTTTCTTCTTCTCCTTAAGCTTATCAGCCATAACATTGGTTGAACCAGCCCCATTGTCACAAGGATTGCTCTCCTCTCCACCAGTAGTTGAATCAGTTGAATCAGTTGGCACCTTATTAAGATCAATGTCCACGTTGTTTGAATTTCCATGCTTAGCTTTATAGGTAACACACGATCGAGTTGAGTGATTCTTCTTAAAATACCCTAGAAAATTTTTCAGTTGCCTTGAGTCTCCAATTCTCACTGGTGGACATCCGGACGAATTGATCAATCCAATAGGTAGATAAGTAAACTCCAAATCGCTAGCATTATCTTCAAGACCAAAATCCTCCAAAACGATTTGTTTAAACTCTTCATAGGTGGAGCTCAATTCCAAAACAAGTAATCTTCCCCCCTGATTTTCATCAACAAAGAACTTCCATCCAAAACTTCAACCAATTCCCATATAGCACATGAGGCATAGATATGCATCATGGAAGAAACTTTATGAAAAAATGGAAGAGAGGTTGAAGAAGACGATATATTGAAGAGCTCAGATCGATTTTTTTTTTTGCTTTTTTGTTCAAAAAAACGAATCTAAATTTAAGGAAACATAATATTTACAAATATTTTCATAACTACAATTTCCTTAATTTTCGCAACTTTTCATACATATCCGTAGGTAAAAGACTGTTGAAATGTTTGAAACTAAGTTCTACGGCAAAGTAGATCATTAATGGACCGCAGATTGTTAATTCTGCATACTTTAGAAAGTATGTAAAGTGCAGATCTGGGATTCCAAATTTATTTGGATTATTTTATTTTTAGCAAATTACGTTTTCTAAAACAATATGACACTGGACGAAACGTGGATTTCAAATTCTACTTTCTAGAACACGACATCTGCTATTCCTAGAATGTAAATTTAATTATTTTATTTAACAACCTTTTCAATCCCAAAAATTACCCATACATTGGTATAAGTATTTCTTCTATATTTTATATTTTTGAAATTTTTTTGGTCTGCAAAACAGTTTTTTTTTTCAATTTATTTAGAAAAAATAGAAAGGGCATTAAAGACAAAAATGGTACAAATTCGTTTTATGCTAATAGGACAACTTTATGGTTTTTTTACTCAAAAGATTTCCCCCCTAAAATCTATTAATAATAACAATTGTGTTATTCATTGTAAGAAGAAATTAATTTTTAAAAGATTTTAAAATACCCAATAAGTGTCTTTTAAATATATAGAGTTGTATCTTTTCATTATGCAATAAGGTGTCTTTTAATAATCATGTGTCTATTCAAAATAAATTGTAAAAGTACTATTAGAAAATAACTATTATAAATCCAAAAAGTCATGACTATTCATATAGATTATTATGACCTTTTCGGTGAAGACATGTTAGCACCCCTTCGATAACGATACATTTGCACCCTTTTGGTTATAATACGTTTGCACCTCTTCATGCACGACAAATTCACACAACTTTGAACACGAAACGTTCACACTCCGTCGGAAACAACACGTTAGCACCCCGTCGGTAACGACACATTAGCACCCCTTCTTACACGGTCCACTCGCACCCCTTTGGAAACAACACATTCGCACCTCTTCATATACGGCACATAGATACCCCTTCGAACACGAAATGTTTGTACCCTTCCGGACACACAATGTTCACAGTTCTCCTGACAAGAAATGTTTGCACTCCTTCGGCCATGAAATGTTTTCACCTCTTGGATGACAATCAATTCACACCTCTTCAGTCTCAACATGTTTGAATATATGTGTCTTTTTGTTTTTACTTTGCTTATATCCATTTATTAATACTTCATATAAAATTTACGGTTGTTATTTAATGTAAATATGAAAAGTTGCATCTCTTATATTATTTACATGAAAATAACTTAAAGATAGTGTAGTACGAAAAATTGAATTTCTTAAGTTTTTACATGAGTTGCATCTCTTCAGTTTTTTTACATGAAACTTGCATTCATTAGTTTTTGAAACTAAAAGTTGTGTCTTTTCACTTTTATTCTGCTCATATATCTATTTATTAATAGATATGTTAAATAAATATACGTAATTGTTTTATATCTAAAAGTTAGTCTATCAATATGAAAAATTGAATCTTCTAAATTTTTACATGAAAAATTGCATGTATTAGTTTTTAAGATGATAAGTTGAATCTATTGCCTATGAAAGGACATAACTTTTAAAACTAATACATTTTTAAAAAAATATATAAAAACACACAACCTTTGACATTACAATGAAAAGACACAAAATTTTAAATACATAAATCATTTAATAATATGACAAATTTTTAAATCTAATTTTCAGTTTTTAAATGAAAAGATACAACTTTTCAGACATTATAAAACATATACAATTATTATATACTATGAGTGAACAACATATCCATTTCCATTTCGTTTTTAATTTGTTCATATCCATTTATTAATATTTCATATAATTATTTATAATTTTTAATCAATGTTAATATGAAAAGTTGCATTTCTTATTTTATTTACATGAAAGTTGTATTTATTAATTTTTGAAGTGAAAAATACAACTCTTGAATTTATACATTTGAGTTTTTTTTATGAAAAGGCACAACTTTTAATATCTAAAAGATACAGTTTTTTTTTTGTGAAGAGACACATCTTTTCAATATTAATTGGGATTGCTATTATTAATAGATAAAAAGAAGGGCAAATCTCTTAGATAACCCTTTTTTAAGTTTTTGTCACAAAATAACCCTCAACAACAAAAATGACAAAACTAACCTTTTTTTATTTTTAAAAAATTAATATTTTCTTTATTTTTTTCAATTTTAAACATCACCCCCAAAATTAATTTTTAGCTATTATTAATAGATAAAAAGAATTACAATTTCTGCCACTATCATTTAACTTTTCTATTACCTTAATAATTTTTTTTGAAACATTTAAAATAGAATTCAGTATCTTGGTTTGTTTAATATGTCTTACAAGTAAAAAGAGAAATACCCTAATATAGATCTAAAAAAAGTTTTTGTCCCCAATATAACACTCAAAGAAAAAAATGATTAAAATATATTTTATTAAAGGGTGTAAATATACATTTGTACCACTTGAGTTAACTAATCTAGACTTAGGGTTTAGAGGGGTGGAGTTTTGGAGGTGAAATTTAAAATTAAAAAAAGATAAAAAATATTAAAATTTTTAAAATAAAAAGTTTATTTTGCTCATCTTTTTGAAAACTATTTTGTGACGAAAACTTTAAAAAGAACTATTTAAAAGATTTGCCCTACTTGAAATGGTTATGTAGTAGTATTATGCAACCATTTAAAAAAAAAATTAGAGCTTGAATTGCGTATTTGTGCGAGTATTTTTCATATTTGTATAATTATAACTGATACTTTTTCATACGTAGGTCAGTTTTTTTTTTTCATATTTATATGCAAACAAGAAAAATTCAAGCACTTGGTTTATCATCATCGTATCTCTAGAAACACAAAGATTTATAAGAACAATTTTATTGTTTTAGAAACTCTTCAAAACTAAAGCTTGTAATGCTTCTTTTATATCTCTTAGATATACTCTCTTAGATCTTATGTAACATCTTTCCATGAGACCTATATTTATAGTGAAAAACAATTTCCTTTAATATGTAAGATATATAAACACAAACCCAACCTAAATATAAAACTTATTTTTCCTCTTTTAGATTTCATTTTTTGTGTTTATCTTAACATATTAAACACTTATTAATATGTTAAGTTTCCACAAGCTTGAAATTATCCAACAATCACCCCCTTAATTCCAACTTGAATTAGGGCGATCAATTTCTTGAACTCCAATTAAGCTACATATACGCTTGAACATAATTCTTGCTAAAGGCTGTGTAAGGATGTCGGCATTCTATTTAACCCCCGGAGTTTGCATGTATCACTTAGAACACCAACTGCGTAACACACATATGGTCTGTCGAGTAGATACCGCAAACATCTTATGCTTCTTCTAAAATCCGCAACATTTATCTTTGTTTCATCTTCTCCTTTTGACACTTTTAAACTCGACTCCACTAGTTCGTGAGTCATATTACACCCTTCCATATTTATGTCACATAACAAGAAGTCTCCTTTTTCATTCTTCCAATACACTGATGTGCACTTCCTAAAGCTCATCTCCTTTAGGACCTGACCAAATTTCACATTCCAAGCTCATGATGCTTGGTGTAACCCATACAAAACTTTGCGTAACACATAAACTCAATATTCTTCTTCAAAACCAGCTGGTCTATCTACAAGCTCTCATATCTTGTTTCTTGTGATAAATTTCAACTCGGCTGCCATAGCTTCAATCCAATTTGCTTCACAAAATAGATTGAACTCAATTGAGGTAAACTCTCCTCCTCTATATGTGCGAAAGGTTTGCTTGTCAATTCTTTCCTTGAACCTTTTGAATCGATTGAACACCTCAGTCTTCTTCTTCAATAACATGGCCTTAGACGAGAATGAGTGTATAAACTGCTTCCCCGCTAGACATGCGTCATACATTCTTTCTTTGTGTGTTACACTCAACATTCCTTTGACTAACATCTGAAGCTCGCCTTCCTTACACAAGCAACTTCAAGGTGTTGTGACTTTATGGAATTCCAGATGTCCTTAGAAGCGGCTTGTTTTCCCACCTGGAGAATCAAGTTTTTGGGAACGAATTGAAACAAAAGAGCTATCGCCACATCGCTCTTCTTTTGAATATCCGAACCAGATTCTATCGTGTCAAATACATCATGAACACGCATCATAACCTTCATCCTCATCGACCAAACCGTGTAGTTTGTCGGCTTTAATATTGGATATTGGATGGATGTAGATCCAAAGTCCTTCGAGTGTGATGTTTCCCTAGTCACGTTAACCATCTTGTCTTCGCGATCTTTGCTTCACAGTCACCAGGATCGATGCTTCAACTTAAGCTTTGATCGAAACTCCAACTTAAGCTCTGATACCAATTCATATCTCTACAAAACATAAAGATTTATAATAATAACTTTTCTTATTGCTTTAGAAACTCCTCAAAACTAAAACTCTTAATGCTTCTCTTAGATATCTTAGATCTATTCTTTTAAATCTACTCTTTTAGATCTTATAGAACACCTCTCCGTGAGACCTATATTTATACTCAAATACAATTCCCTTTAACATGTGAGATATGTAAACCTAACATAAACTATATCTTTTCCAATTTTAGTTTTTATTTCTTGTGTTTATCTTAATATATTAAACATTTATTAACATATTAAGTTTCTATGAGCTTGAATTATCCAACATATCATGTCCTCTTTGTGGATTAGCATTTAGATCAATCATTTTGTTATCAGACTTGCCGTTAGCTTCATTATTTGCATTTGCCGACTTTATGGTATATTTTCTTATTGTCTCAAATTGCACTTTAACATAATTTTAGATTCTAAAATCACAAATTCAGTATCTTGGGTTGATCACCACAAAGGATGTAATGAAACCACTTATCTATTAGAAATATGATATCTCTCAAGCGTATATCAAGGGATTAAAAGCTCCTATATTTTACGAAACTACTTCCTCTGTACTTTTGTATATAGTAGTCCCTCTGCTGTAAAGAACGATATACAATAATACACACTCCTTACAAGGTAATCAAAGCGAAACGATTACCCTAATTCCCTTTGGCCGCCATCCCCTTCAACCTAATTTTTTTTCTTCTCTTCTTCCTCTGTCATCCATATCCGCCAACGCTGAAGCTGTCGACACAACCCAAACTCTCTTAAACGTTAACATGGCGAACATCACCAAACTCACCTCCACAAACTTTATGACATGGAACCTGCAAGTCCATGCCCTACTCGACGGATTTGATCTCGCTGGATACCTTGATGGATCCTGATACGCCCTGAATTGGAGGATCACTCTAAATTGGTAAATTGGATAAACCTTGCACCAAATGAGCTAGAAAGTACAAACGATCAAAGGATGTGGATCGAAAGGTGACACAAGAGGTGCGGAAAGTCTCTTGATACTACCAAATTCTAAGACCAAAGATATGACACACTCCGACGACTCAAAAGATAAGATGTTCAATGAAGAACAAATGATTAAACAAGTTAAAAGGAATGTTTTTATTATAAAGTTAAATGTTTTGAAATAAT
This sequence comes from Moricandia arvensis, assembly GCA_905132765.1. NCBI lineage: Eukaryota > Viridiplantae > Streptophyta > Magnoliopsida > Brassicales > Brassicaceae > Moricandia > Moricandia arvensis. Next base: position 108,753 of record CAJHQP010001419.1, on the reverse strand, counting down.
ACAAAGCACATCTTTATATAATAGACATAGAATACAAAAGGTTGGAATACAAAAGGGCTAATCAAACATAGAAATTAACAACTTATAAAAACAAGGAAGACTTGACCGAAATTGATAGGTTTGGGACGAATGACTCTTCGGCTAGTCTCGTCCTTTCACATGGTCGACGGTCAACCAGATTGATATATTATTCGACTATGAATTGTAGATTCTTGTTGGGCCTTTCTTGAACAATCCCAAACACTGATTTTTTAATTAGAAAAAGGCCTCCATGTTTTGTATCAAGTCCATTAGCTTCTCTCGGTATAGAACTTCATGGATCAAACTGATAAGGCCCATAGATGTGCACACACGCCCCTATTCCAGGCTCATAGATGAAGTGTTGTAGACCCTCTTCGGGCCTTAGTAGCTCCACTGGGTCGTTCTCCTTGCAAACAAATGGTTGAACCAGTTCATCACATGATAAAGAACATGAAGCATAAGCGGTTGTGAGATCTTTTTCATGATCAGCTTCTGGTCCACTATCAACCACATTTTCACCTACATTATGGAAATCCAAGATAACACTGACAGCCTCTGGTTCTTCCTTTTGATGCAGCTGGTTTCTGCTCAGACATAAATAGTCGATAGCTCCGGTTCGATATCTTTGGCCTCTTGATCTTCTTCCAACACTGAAGATGGACGTGGGTTTGTGATTCTTTGATGGATCTTAGCCTTTAAACTCTCTATCCATATCTCAAAACTCTCATTCCTCTTCTCTTCAGTTCTGGCCAATGGAGTTTCTACAACCAGTTTCGATTATGGCTTTTTGACTGCTTTCTTTGGACTGCTCGGTTTAACTCCCACAGAACCAGAATCAAGGAAGATTCATGTACCTTCTTTTCTGAGTCGTTTCTTCCATTTGTCTCTCTCAGGTCGTGACTTCTTGGCTTCCTCCTCTTGGTCACGCTCATATTGTGGTATCATCTCGACTGTACATTTGTTGTACCTTCATTCTCCCAACTTTTCTTCTTGTGCTTTAAGTTCAGCCTTCTATATAGTTTCTTAATAGTCCAAAAGACACAGATCTCTTAGAAGATGAAGAGTTGTACCTCCATTCTCGCAAATTTTCTTCTTGTGCTTTGCGCGTTGCCTTCTCTTCATTGTTTCTCAACAGTCCAAAAGACACAGTTGATCTCTTAGAAGATGAAGAGTTATGAATGTCTGGCTGTGAAAAACTCCAAACCTCAGAGTGGCTATGATACCACATGATACACCCTGAATTGGAGGATTACTTTAAGGTTGGTAAATTGGATAAACCTTGCACCGAATGAGCTAGAAAGCACAAACGATCAAGGGATGTGGATCAAAAGGTGACACAAGAGGTGCGGAAAGTCTCTTGATACTACCAACTTCTAAGCCCAAAGATATGACACACTCCGATGACTCAAAAGATAAGATGTTCAATGAAGAACAAATGATTCAACAAGTTAAAAGGAAAGGTTTTATTAAAAAGTTGAATGATTTGAAATAATACAAAGCAAGCCTTTATATAATAGGCATAGAATACAAAAGGTTGGAATACAAAAGGACTAATCAAACATAGAAATTAGCAACTTATAAAAACAAAGAAGACTTGACCGAAATTGAAAAGTTTGGGACGAATGACTCTTCGGCTGGTCTCGTCCTTTTGCATGGTCGACGGTCAAATAATTGCCATCAGATTGATATATTATACAACCATGAATTGTACATTCTTGTTGGGCCTTTCTTGAACAATCCCAAACACTGATTTCTTAATTAGAAAAGGGCTCCATGTTTTGCATCAAGTCCATTAGCTTCTCTCGGTCTAGAACTTCATGGATCAAACCGATAAGGCGCATAAACAGCCCATTAAGCCAAGCTATGATCAGTTGCCTAGCTGGTTCGTACCTAATTTTCATACATTGGTCGATGATGCCGGTCAGGGTCGCATCAGATCCACTCCCGCTCCCGCTCAAACCGTTCACACCGAGGGTCAGAACACCGTCAATCCAGCCTACACCAAATGGCGCCGTCAGGATCGCCTCATATACAATGGTCTTATTGGCACATTGTCTCCTTCCATTCAAACCCTCGTCACCAACACCAAGACATCCCATGATGTGTGGAAATCCCTCAGTGCCACATATGCTACTCCTAGCTGTGGCCATATCCAACAACTTCATCTCCAACTGAATCCATATACCAAAGGTGATAAGAACATCAATGAATACATGCGTGGCCTAACCTCCAGATTCGATCAACTGGCGCTCCTCGGAAAGCCTCCTGACCATGAAGAAAAAGTGGAATACATCATTGATGGACTTCCAGAGGAGTACAAATCGATTGCCGACCAGCTAGAAGGACAAAATGTCTCACCATCAATCATCGAGATCCATGAGAAGTTAATAAACAAGGAGGCCAAACTGATGACACTATCGTCAATCAGTAAAATCACAGTTCATGCTACTGCTCATGTTGCGACATCTCGGCCTAAAAAACTATACTTTCAGCAGAATCGTGGATCCAATCCAAACTGGAATAACAACACAGCTAATCAGTCCTCCTATTAATCCAATAAACCGGATAGGCGTCAATCAAAAGGATACCAAGGAAACTGCCAACATTGCAGTGTTTTTGGCCATAGCGCGAAGCGTTGTCCTCAATTCTCGCAACCACAATCACAAGGGTACAACACTTCCCCATTCAAGCCATGGCCACCACGTGCAAACATGGCCAAAACGTCTCCTCATCCTTCCAACGCATGGTTAATGGACTCAGGTGCAACACATCACCTCACCAGTGACCTGCACAACATGACGATCAACACACCATACATCAGTGATGACTCGGTTTTGATAGGCGATGGTTCTGGTTTGTCCATAACCCACATGATTTCTCTTTCTCTGCCTTCTCATACACGCAATTTAAATTTGTACAATGTCTTGTGTGTTCCAAACATTGACAACAATTTCAGTCTATGTCTTGTTGTGCAATGCTAACAAGGATTCGGTTGAATTTTTTCCTACTTCCTTTCAGGTGAAGGATCTCAGCTCGGGAATCCCATTGATCCAAGGCAAGACCAAGGATGAACTGTATGAGTGGTCTACCCAACCTTCAACCTTTCATTCCTATTTCACATCCACCTCACCCAAACTCACCATGTCTGATTGGCATTTTTAATTAGGGCATCCTGCAACCTCTATTCTTAATAATGTTGTTTCCAAGTTTTCTTTACCCTATGCAAAGTCTGTAACATTGAACTCTTTTTGTTCAGATTGTGCCATCAATAAAACTCATAAACTTCCTTTCTCCCAAAACACCAAAAAATCCACCGGCCTCTTCAATATATGTACACAGATCTATGGAGTTTCGCGGTTACTTCAATAGACAACTACAATTATTATCTTGTCCTTGTAGATCACTACAGCAGATACACATGGCTATACCCTCTCAAACTCAAGTATTATTTCTATGACACCTTCAAATCCTTCAAATCTCTAGTGGAAAACAACTTCTCAACTAAAATCGACACCCTATACTCAGATAACATAGGAGACTTTGTGTCCCTGCGCAAGTTCTTGCTAGAAGCTGGTATCTCCCACTTCACCACTCCTCCTCATACTCCTAAACACAATGGGATCTCCAAAAGAAAACATAGACCTGTTGTGGAAACTGGTTTAACACTTCTCACTCGTGCCTCACTGCCTAAGACTTTATGGTCCTACGCCTTCGCCACTGGCACCTATCTCATCAATCGTCTACCCACATCGGTTCTCACCTTGGAATCTCCATACCATCAGATTTTCGGTCAACATCCCAACTACTCTAAGCTTCGAGTTTACGTATGCCTCTGATTCCCATGGCTCAGACCTTACAACTCCCATAAACTCGAAGATCGATCCACACCATGTATCTTCATTGGCTATTCTCTGACACAAAATGCCTATCTCTGCCTCCAACCAAACACATGAAGGATCTATGTTTATCGCCATGTCGTTTTGATGAAACTATCTTCCCCTTTACCTCCTTGAAGACGCCCTCACCTACTAACCATCCTGAATCCTTAACCCACCAAAACACCCATTCAGTAACCCTCATCCTAGTAACCCTTCCGCAACCATAACCCCACTCATACAGTCACCAATGAGATCCTCGTGCTCGGATTCACACCTACATGAACACCAAAATTCTCCACCTTCAAGCACTACACAACCTACGGACGTGGAATTGGCCTCTCCTTCGATGCTCTCCAGCAACACTCATACAAGTGAGCCTCACGAACCTCATACCTCTGCCTCCCAAACAGCGACTTCTGCTACTACACAACCAGGTCCATCTACAACTACTATAGTACCTGAAACGACAACACAAGCTCTGCCCAATAATCATCCGATACAGACTAAAAGAAAGAATCAAATCAGCAAACCCAGTCCGAAGTACAATTACTCTGCTGCTTTGTCATCACCAATTCCAGCTGAGCCAAACACTATAACTCAAGCTCTACGATATAAAATATGGAGAGGAGTAATGTCAACAGAGATCGACGCTTTTGCTCGGAATCTGACCTTTGATCTTGTCCCTCGACAGCCACAACTTAATGTGGTCGGATGTAGGTGGCTGTTTAAGAATAAATTCAACTATGACGGTACGTTCAAACTCCCCAAAGCACGTCTTGTTGCGAAAGGCAACAATCAACAACAAGGTCAAGACTACACTGATACTTTCAGTCCAGTTATTAAATCGACAACACTACGCTTGGTCCTTGATATCGTAGTAAGAAATGCCTGGCCTATCCTAAAACTCGATGTCAACAATGCTTTTCTTCAAGGTACACTCACTGATGAGGTTTATATGGAACAGCTGCCTGGTTTCGTATACTCCAAGAAACCAAATCATGTATGTCGTCCTCATAAAGCTATCTATGGTCTGAAACAAGCACCTAGAGCTTGGTACACTGAATTCAAGACCTTTCTTCTAATCTTGGGTTTCGTCAACTCTCTCGCAGATACCTCTCTCTTTGTCATGAAATGAGGACATGAATTCATCTATCTCCTCATTTATGTTGATGATATTTTGGTTACAGGAAGATCAAGGTCTGATATCCATACTATACTCGCCTTAATTGCAGACATATTCTCTGTCAAGGATCCAGAAGATCTCAACTACTTCCTCGGTCTTTAAGCTCATCGAACAGACAAGGGTCTTCACCTCTCGCAACGCAAATACATCTTTGATCTCTTTCACAAGTATGATATGATGAATGCTGAGCCTGTCACAACCCCTATGCCTTCTTCACCAAAGCTCACATTGATGTCATGAACATCTCTTTCTGATCCCTCGAAGTATGGACAACTGGTTGGGAGCCTACAATATCTTCAATTCACAAGACTTGACATAGAGTATGCAGTAAATAGGTTGTCTCAGTTCATGCATCGGCCAACTGAAGACCACTGGCAAGCTGCTAAAAGAATACTTTGCTACCTAGCGGTCACCCCGACTCATGGTATATACTTCAGCTATAAAAACCCATTGAAGTTACATACTTACTCTGATGCAGATTGGGCTGCCTACTCAGAAGATTACATCTCAACCAACTCCTACATCATCTATCTCGAAAAACACCCAATCTCTTGGACTGCAAAGAAACAAAAGGGTGTTGTGAGATCGTCAACTGAAGCTGAATATCGGGCGGTTCAAAACACGACTTCTGAGCTTAATTGGTTCTGCAATGTTCTTACCGAAATCGGGATCACTATATCTTCTCCACCTATAGTTCTCTGCGATAATATGGGCACCACTTTCCTTATTTCACTCTAGGATGAAGCATATTGCCATTGACTACCACTTTGTTCGTGGACAAGTTCAGCATGAAGCTCTACATGTTAACACACGCGACCAGCTTGCAGACGCATTGACAAAGCCTCTACCTCGTGCAAGATTTCCTGAACTACGAGGCAAGATTGGAGTGTGCACGACCCCTCCATCTTGAAGGGGTGTATTATAGATACGATATTTATCAAGCGTATATCAAGGGATTACAAGCTCCTCTGTTTTAGGAAACTACTTCTTTTGTACTTTTGTATATAATAATCTCTCTGTTGTAAAGAACAATATACAATAATCTCTCTGCTGTACTTTTGTACTTTTGACTACCACTTTGTTCGTGGACAAGTTCAGCATGAAGATCTACATGTCAACACACGCAACCAGCTTGCAGACGCATTGACAAAGCCTCTACCTCGTGCAAGATTTCCTGAAGTACGAGGCAAGATTGGAGTGTGCACGGCCCCTCCATCTTGAAGGGGTGTTTTATAGATACAATATTTATCCAGCGTATATCAAGGGATTACAAGCTCCTCTGTTTTAGGAAACTACTTCTTTTGTAATTTTATATATAATAATCTCTCTGTGCCGATCTTGAAGGTCTTCGTAGTGGTCTTGGTTTCGATCAGTCAATCGAAATCGATGTTATATCGCCTGATGAATCACCAAAGCGAGTTAGTGACGACTTCTGTGGGGTTTACTCCTTTTTTTGAAACTTACGGACTATCTTTTCCTATCCCGGAGGCGATTCTAGAGATCCTTGCCAAAGAAGGAATTGCTTTTACCCAGGTCTGTTCTTGCACTCTCTGTTAGCGCTAGAGAGGAAGGCTTGGATTTTGGTCTTGACGAGCTCTGCCATCTTTGCTTGATCAAGCGCAAAGGAAAGTCTTCAGGGATGTTCTTGATATCTCCTCGTCCCAATCGCCAGGTTATCGACAACTTGCCCTACCGTGAAGACAAATGGAGAGAGAGAGCTTCTTCGTTTTCAAGATTGATCGATCTACTGTCGGCGATTTTGATTTCTTTAGGGTCACTACCCGGTGGGCAGATGATATCGGTAAGGGTTCTGTTTTATACTTTGATATCTTCCGAGAATTTTTTTTAGGTTTGGTGACCAATAGCTTTTTCTTTCCTAGTTGCTTATGGTAGCTCGACGATGACCGGGGAGCTTCAAGGTCTCACTGAGGTTCTGCTTTGTGACCGTAATGACTGATCTTCTTTTGATTTTGCTCGAATTCGAGCTGCATTCGCGCTTCCGAGAGGGACTCTTTGAGCTCCTTCCGTGGAAGTAACGCGGCGTAGACCGCGATCAGTCTCCCCCGATATGCCTTCAGGTTTGATTTTGCTGATATCTATTGGTTTTTTAGGAATGATTATTTTCCTAATTGCTTCTACCTTTGTTGTGAGTAACTGCTTAAACCGAGGATCGTCTGGTCTGAAGGATGTCGAGCAGGGCGACCTTCAGGACTCCTTGAATCGTGGACTCCCCCTCTCCTCAGACTTCCCTATCTGGGGATCAACCGAGTCCGGTTTCTTTAAGTTTGGACTCTGAGCCTCCTCTTGAGTGTAGGAGTTCCCGACGCGTGCGAACTCGTACGTCGGGTGCCACTACTACTACTCCTCCGGGCGGTATTGAGGAGGATAGTTTGATACCTTGGCGATTCGTCCATGAAGGGAACGGCCTCGTCTTAGGTTTCTGGGAAGACTTGGGGCGACTTGCCTATTGTGTTAGGTCTCGAGGGTGTGACATCCCTTTGCTAGAGTCTCTTTTGGAAAAGGACTTGTATTGCAAGCTAATGGCGGCAAACGCTAAGGTGAGCCGTTGTCGTTTCGGTTGCTCTGATTATTTCTTTCTCTCTTTTTTTTTCTGTTAATCAACCTTTCCTTACGTGTTCTTTAGGTTTTAGAGATCGGCAATGAATTGGTCACTGTTATGGAAAAGAGGGTTCGTGAGAGCTCAAATGCTAGAGAGATTGAGGCTGAGCGGGCTGAAAAGGCGTCTGTTGAGACTGAGCTCGAGGCTGCGAGGGTGATGATCCGAAAAATGTTGCCGCGGCTAAAGGCCATGAAGTAGGATTTGAAGGGATCGAGGTCTTGAAATGAGACATCAGCGCGTGAGATCGCTTCTCTTAATGTGGCGAAATCTGATCTGCTTTGTGAGCGGGATGCGATAGTTCGTCGGTCTTCGCAAGCTGCTCGTCGTTTGGATGTGAACCACTACGAGGCTATCCTGCTGGAGCTGAAAGAGAAGTGGGAAGCCAAAAAGAAGGAGAACGTGGCTGATGTGTTTCTTCACGAAGTCTTGGCCAACATCGAACTGCTTGAGAAGATCGAAGGAGGTGGGATTGTGATTGGAGCTGAGATAGCCCGCCTGAAAAAGATGGAGATCGAGTGTGAGGACGAGCTCCAACTAGCTGCTGTTGAAGATTGGTCACCATTCGGGATAGACCTCCCATAGGTCTCCGAGGATTCTGAAGTCGGTGGTGCTGTTCCATGGGACGATGAGGCCGTTTCGGGTGAGTGATTTACTCGCGATCGCGACCATTTTAATTTTTCCTTTTCTTCCTTGCTCCTTTCTTCTTGGACCGTTTATCAGATATTCTTTGTCGTTATCATTTCTTTTTCTTTTGGATATTGGAAACGACTGTTTTAGTCAGTTGTTACTTGATTCTTGATAACTCCGAATCCTTGTTGGTTTAATATCGAAATATCCGGGATCTTATCGAGGTTGTTTCAAAATTGAGTATAAAATCTTGGTTTGTTTTCTACTTCGTTTGCATTGTCGATCCCTTAGTGAAGAAGATGTCAACAAAGAGTAGGGCGAGTTCTCTTGAACCAGAGAAATCGCGAAGCAGAGCCAGCGGAGATGGATCCGATCTAGGGATGTTACCGATGCTCTCACCGAGGTGTTGGGGGAGAAAGTTTTTGTTCCTTGGACTGCCGAGGAAGATGAAAATGGAGAAGGGAAGAAGATTAGGCCTTCAGCCCGTGGCAATTCTGGCTGCCCCAATGGTCCTGATGGTTGCGATCAACCTCTGAAGAAGGGGAAGTCTTCGGGTACCGATCATAAGTCTAATGTTCTAGGAGATACTGGTGCGGCGAAGCCCTTCCATTGGCAATTTTCTCATTCGAAGGACTGTCCCATCACTGAAGATCCGGACAGCGTTGCTCATCTGGTTAGACATTTCAAACCTACGGGCTGTCCTCTTCCTTTTCTGAGGAACATGTCGGAAAGAGATGCGTATGTCAAGATGGCTGCTGCTCATGCCAAAGTAAGTGATTTCTGTTGTAATCGGCTTTCCGAAGCTAGGATTTATGTTCATTTTCCTTCTGTTGAGTAGGCGATGGAGGCAAACAACGAGTTCGCTGGGACTCTGGAGAAACGTTTGTCAGGATGTCCCCCTCTCCGATGAGCTTTTTGAGGTAAAGAAGGTCGTGCGGGGTTTGAAGGCGAGCTTGAAGGTGACCCAGGATCGCGAAAGGGCGAACGTCGATCAGCTGGCCTCGTCCGTGAATCTCGGTAACCAGGCCGCTTTGCTTGAAGCTCGCCACCAGGTATCTGGAAACGAGAAGAAGGTGGCTCTTGAGAAGGTGTCTCGTATGGAGGCTCAGATTGAGTCCGTTTCCTTGGAACATGCCGCGAGCCTCCGTCGGGCGTCTTATAAAGCCAAGAAGGCCATATGTCTTGGTGTCTTTAAAGGAAAAATGGTAGCACAAGAAGATGGCTGCTACTAGTGAGGCTCGTCTCTGGAAGGTTATGGCTAGTATCGATATGCTCCAAGAGATTATGAACAACGATTTGATGACTTTGGACGAGCTTTCTTGTCTTCGCACGAAAGAGATCGAGCTTAGAGCCAAAGTGGATGCCAATGCGGTAACAGATTTCTCCATTGGGAAGCTGGATCTGCCCCAAATGTCAGGGGATCCAACGGATGAGTTCTTTGCGAAGGGGCAGTCCGAGGGAGATGAGTTGAAAGATGCTTTTGGCAACCAAGATGTTCGTCATGAGGAGGGAGAGCTCGACTTGTAGGACCGAGTCATTATTTTTCTTTCTTTTAATGTTTTTTGTAATAAAGGGGGATCTCCTTTGAGAGATCTACTTGAATTTGGGTAACTCGAATAATGTATGGGTCTTTTTCTTTTGCGTTCGTGACCTTAGCTCGGATACGATTGATATCGCCTCTGTTAGTTCGGGGTTGGCTTAGGTAAGTTTACCAAGATTAGTGCCGCTCTTTTAAGGTGGGACTCGCCGTGTCCGAAAGCTTGATCAGGGCCTCGGGATCTCACGACGAATCGTATTAGTATGAAGTTTGTACTGGAAGCGGTGAACTTAATTTTATTGCGATTTATGATCCGAGCAAATATGAATTTACAACTCTAGAGTAAGAAGAAACAATAGAAAGGACGTAGTTAGCGGTTTCTTTGTTGCTTCTTATATTGTATTTGTTCCCTCTAAGTCGTATGATAAAATGAAACTTTTGTTGGATTGGGGAGACTGATCTAGATTTATCATTAACTAACCACACTTTAGCACCATTTTTAGAAGGTTGTTGTAGAGTTTACTAGAGATACAAAAGTGGATCATCATGCCACTATATCACACTTGCTTAGAAAGTTTGAAAGAACCGAAGCTGATTTCCAACACTAATCCTGACATTATTTGCTTGCTTTGGGACTTTGTTCCTTCTGCAAGTGTGTAGGTACAATTCATTGCACCTTTGATTCCCTTCTCTCTTTCTCTTCAGCATCTAACTAATAGATTAAAGATTGAGATGACTTCCCGATATGCAGAGGGGTATGTACATTACCCATGACCCACTATTCTAATTCGGAGGAATGATCACACATTGTTGGAAGCGAGGGGGTAGGTACATTACTGATGATCCCACTATTCGCCTCAATTTTGCCCAAAAAGAAAAAAAAACAAAAGAAATGAAAAGAAGAGGAAATCGAAAATGAGATGGCAAGATGGACTGTATCAGCATCATTGTCCATTAAATTTGAGATCTAAAGAAGATTCAGAGAGAAAAGGGGGAAGAAAGGAATCAGAGAAGACTTTGTGTCAAGTTGTTCAGATACTTGCAGAGGTAAGAGTCCATGTGTCATTTGGTCGATACTTCCAAGGTAAAGTCTACACTTTAATTTTATGCAAAGAAATGAAATCAATACAGGGGTGAGTCAGACTAGTATTTGCTAAGTTTTTGGTAGAATGGATTGGTTGCAATACTAGGATAAGTATATAAAGTTTCCCTGTGATTGACTTGATAGGATGTGGTTGCAACAAATTAATTAGACATTATGTGAGTCTCCACTTTTTAAAACCTCTTTCACATGCTTAGTTTGCTTGGGGACTAGCAAAATATTAAGTCTGGGGGGAGTTGATATAGATTATTTATTACCAGTTTTAGGCTCTACTTAGGGTCTATTGTGTGTGTCTAGGATATGTTTTAAAGTATTTACAGGTCCAGGGAGGTTTGGAAAATAAATGGAGATAGTTGGAGCTTTTGGACACAGCTAGAGGAGAACAATCTGTAGCTGACTAGTTGAGGAGCCGAAGTACAAGACTGTCGTCGATCGACGACATAACCTTGAAGTACCACAGCGTCTTTCGGAGCGCGTCAATCGCGACTTTGTCGCTTAACCCACTGACTCTCGCCAAGATGGCCTTGAATCGTTTGATGAATTCGCGGAGGGATTCATCCTCGGCTTGGGATAAATTCCAAAGATCAACGTTGTAGGTTTCTCGATCGATGAACATCGAGTACTGCTTGAGAAACTCCGAGGTGAGCTGACGAAAAGTTCTGATGGAATTTTGTCTCAGACGCGAGAACCACTCGAGAGCTGCTCCTCTGAGATTTTCTACGAAGAGGCAGGATTCACCGGCGTCCCTTTTGCTCTCTCTGAATCTGGCTGTTCCTATTGCAACCTGGAAGGCCTGTAGATAGACCTTTGGATCAGTGGTGCCGTCGTAAGTCTCCACTCTGATCTTTCCCGGTTCCGAAACACTAGTTTCGGTGATGCGGGTCGTGAAAGGTGTTTTGCGAGATTCTTCCAGAAGTAGGTCGATCTCGGGTGCAGCACTGGTAGCGTGGTGGATCTGAGATTTCACCGCTTTGACTTCCGCTACCGTTTTCATCAGGTGATCGCGTAGATCGCGAATCTCCGAATCTTTGCTCGCAGGTTTTGGGCTCTGGCGGCACCTACTTTGCGAGTCATAAGTTTTCTCCTCGGCCAGTTCTTCCTGCTTCTCCCAGAAAGCTGCTTCTTCTTCCTCGGTCATCAGAGAGCCGGACTGCGACTTGTCGCGAGCTGCTCAGCTTCTCGTACGCCGTGGATGCACGTCCGCATCCTCGTATTTAGGATCAGATTGGCTGCTGGAGTCTAAGTTTACTCTTTCAACTTCTCCATCCTCCTTATCCTCCGCGACAGGGGGGAGATTCCCAGAGCTTTCTGCATCGTCCTTGGAGTCACAATATCGAGGTCTCGCCCAGATGCTTTCTCCAGCACGTTAGCTGATTGATCCAAGGGAGTTGCGAAATCAAGTCTCCTCCCGCGGATGCGAGTTGCACCGTGAGGAAGAACGGCCCTGGTCCTCGCCATTAAGGTTTTTACCTGTTTAACGAGAGAGCTCATGACCTTGTCTTGTTCTGCAGGCTTCTTTTCAAAAGTCGAGAACATCTTCTTGACCTCCTCGAACGCCGCGGTGTTTGAGTTGGCGTTGACCACGGAAACGTTCACTACTGGAGTGCTTTCAACGTTGTCGCCGGCTGAGGTGCTGTCACGAGTTTGCTGATTGTTCAAGTCGTCGTTCGTCATGTCTGATTGAGCGTTTGATGGCTGAGAGTTAGATTGATCCGTGAATCCCCTCCCTCTAGTAAAGGAGTTACATACCTTGGCCTTGGCTCTTGGACTTGGACTGCTTGCACACCACACACTGCCTAAAAATCCTCTCTACGTCTAGCTGCATTCGTGGCCAATAGAAGTGTTGCTGAAGAGCATTCAATGTTTTAGCCACACCAAAGTGTCCCTTAATTCCACCACTGCGGGATTCTCAGATATATAATTCTCTTAAGGAACATGATGGGACGCATAGTCGGTTTCCATAGAAAAGAAACCCTTCCACTCGATAAAACACATCCACTACCTTCTTCTTGGTGGCCTTGTACTTTTCATGGAAATCAGTATATCCTTCGTAGTACGATTTTACCTGATCAAGGCCAAGTAATTTGGCTTCCATGGTCGAGAGAAGAGTGTATTTCTTGACAAGGCGTCAGCAACCACATTCTCTTTCCCTTTCTTGTACTGAAGAACATATGGGAAAGTCTCTATAAACTCCATCCATCTGACATGTCTTTTATTCAGCTTTTGTTGGCACTTCAAGTGTTTGAGTGATTCATGATCCGTGTGGATAACAAACTCCTTTGGCCATAGATAATGTTGCCAAGTCTGGAGAGCCCTTACCAATGCATACAATTCCTTGTCATAGGTTGGATAGTTCAGTGTGACCCCTCCTAGCTTTTCACTGAAGTATGCAATTGTCTTTTTCTCTTGCATAAACACGGCTCCAATTCCCAGCCCTGAAGCATCACACTCAATTTCAAACGTCTTGCTGAATTTTGGTAGCACCAATAAAGGTGCGTTGGTTAGCCTCTCCTTTAGTGTTTGGAAAATGTCTTCTTTCTCCCTTTTCCAAGTAAACCCCACACTCTTTTTTAACCTTAGTCAATGGAGTGGCTATAGAGCTGAAATCCTTAACGAACCGTCTGTCAAATCCTGCCCCATGGAAACTACGTACCTCGCCTACGATCTTGGGACATGCCATTCTCTGATTGCTCGCACCTTCTCTTCGTCCACCTTAATACCTTCCGAGGTTACTACGAACCCAAGAAAGACAAGGTGATCTGTCCCAAAGGAACACTTCTTGTCGTTGACAAATAAGATTTCCTTTCTTAGCAAGCCTAGGACTTGCCTGAGTTGATTGATATGCTCCTCCATTGTCCTACTGTTAACCAAGATATCATCAAAGTAGACTACTACAAATAGCCCAATGAAGGTTCTTAGGACGTGGTTCATGAGCCTCATAAAGGTGCTGGGAGCATTGGTTAACCCAAAAAGCATGACCAGCAACTCATATAAACCATTCTTGGATTTGAAAGCCGTCTTCCACTCATCTCCTTCCTCCGTCCTGATTTGGTGATACCCAATCTTTAGATCGATCTTTGAGAAGACACATGACCCATATAGTTCATCTAGCATATCATCCAACCAGGGAATAGGGTGGCGGTACTTCACTGTGATATTGTTTATTGCACGACAATCCACAAACATACGCAAACTACCATCCTTCTTAGGCACAAGAAGGACTGGGACAGCACAACGACTGAGGCTTTCCCTGATGTGTCCTTTTTCAAGTAACTCGTCCACTTGCCTCTGGAGCTATTTGGTCTCACTGGGGTTAGTCTTATTAGTTGGACGTTTGGGGAGAGAAGCCCCTGGACCAAATTCAATTTGATGTCCAATGCCCCTAATGGGTTGCAACCCCACTGGACTGTCTCCTGGAAATACATCTAGATATTCCTGTAGAAGTTTCTCAATTTTCCTCGGTATTACCGGGTCAAGATTAAAAGAGAAAGTTAACATCTCCCTAAGGATAAGTAGTACCAAGGATTGCTGATCAAAGATAGATTGTTTAAGGTCAGAAGATGTGGCAAGGAGGCTTAAACCTTTTACCTTAACCTCCGGGTTGGTGGCCTTGGCTCCAGCTGCTTGTTCTGTTTCCCTTCTTTGCTTAAATTGAAGCTGATCTTTGTGTACCTCCTGTGGTGTCAAAGGCACCAGAACTACCTTTTTTTTGTTATGCACAAGGGAGTGCCTGTTAGTGTATCCATCATGGATGTCCCTCTTATCATATTGCCATGGCCGTCCAAGTAAGATGTGACTGGCTTCCATAGGGACAACATCACATGTGATGGTGTCTTGGTACTGGCCGAATGTGAAGGGGACAGTGACCTGATGTATTACTTGTACCTCACCATTTTCACTCAGCCATTGGAGTAAGTAAGGTCGGGGATGTACATGGGTGGTCAACCCTAGCTTTTCGACCATGGTTTCACTAGCTGCATTGGTGCAGCTTCCTCCGTCTATAATTAGACTACACACTTTCCTCTGGACGAGGCATCTAGTATGGAATAGGTTCTTACGCTGCTCCTGAGCTTCTGGTTTAGACTGAGTGTTGAGGACTCGTCAGGTGACAAGTAGATCTCCATGAGTAGGATAATTAACTATCTCCACTTCTTCAGTTGGTTGCTCCACATCATCAGACACAATATCTCCACTTGCCAAGACCAGCATGGTCCTTTTGTTGATGCACTCATTGGCGTAGTGCCCAAATCCTTTAAATTTAAGCTTTGATGTTTCTTGACCGGTTGTTGGGTGCTGGAGTTTTCTTCTTCTCATCCAGTGTAGTGCTAGGAGGTCGAGGGTCTTATTTAGGCTTATTGATCAGCTTGTCATCTCGGGTATAGGTTGGTTTGGAGGGAGCATCAAACTGGTTCTTACCCACACCTCTTCTCTTGTTCTGCTGATCAATAAGGGTAGCCTTATGAAGTATCTCCTCAACAGAATCATACTCTTGCATCTCAATCCCGTCCTGAATGTCTCGGTTCAGACCTCCCTGGAACCTAGCCATAGTGGCTTCTTCAGATTCAACAACATCAGCTTTGATCATGAGTTTATCCATCTCGTGGTGGTCATCTTCACGCTTTTGGTTCCTTGGTTCAGCCTCCGTTAACATCGGTGGAGTTCTCTGTGGTAGTGGGTCAGGACAAACCTCCTTCTCATGACTTCTTTCATCTCATGCCAAGAAGTTATCTGAAGTTGTCCATTGCATATCCTAGTGTTAGATACTTGTTCCCACCAGTTGATTGCATAGCCCTCAAACTCAGTGGCGGCTAGCTGAACCTTCCTCTCTTCAGTGAAGTTTTGACACTTGAAAACAAGTTCAACCTTCTTCTCCCATTCAAGGTAGGCATCCAGATCATTCTTCCCCAAGAAAGGAGGGATCCAAAGTTTGAGGTTGCCCAAGTTTTCTTCAGCCTGCGGACGTCTTTGTTCGGGTCGAGTCAACCTTCCCTCGCCTTCCTTGTCAGCTGGTTCATCGACAGCTCCTAGCATAGCTTGCCTAGCTCGAATTGGATGTTTCCTCCGGGTGTTATAGCAATAACTGCAGCATTAACAAGGTCAGGGGGTATAATGTTAGCGTATAAGCGTTCAGTATGGCCCTGTAGTCTCCTCTCCAGGTCCCCTAGCATGGCCTCAAATTGCAATTAGTCGAGGAGTATGCGTTGGGCAGGTGGTTTGACAGATGGGTCGTCAGCTCGTCGTTCCTCAGCCATGGTTTCCTACCTAAATTAAAACCAACAACAAAACAAAACACAAAACTCAAAGTAATTGAAAGTTAGAAGCAAAGAAACTCTCTCTCTCTCTCTCTCTCTCTCTCTCTCTCTCTCTCTCTCTCTCTCTTTCTCTTTTTTTTCTTTTCTGGACTCTCTCAACAACCTTACCTTCTATGGTTCAACAGTGAGCAAGATTCCCAATCACCTAAGATCCGGAAAACCCTAACCCCTTACGTGAAATAGATATATAGATTGCAAGATTTTTGTTGTCAGATCACCTTAACTAGCATGACCGGATCTCTCCTCAGTCGGCTGGATTTCTCCTCAGCCTTTTTCTTTGTTCTTATTCTTTTCTTTCTTTTCTTTTGTTTTTTTTCTTTGTTTTCTCTTTTTTTTTAAGGCTAGCCCGATCTGACTATAGCTTTAGATAGATAGGAAAGAAGATATGGATGTAATGGAGCAAGAAACACAAACCCTAAATCCGTCAAGTGGATCTGATACCACTTGATATGACCTTGGATAGGTGTACAGGTCCGTATCACTTGAAGTTTAATGGTTTGTGATGGATAAGATGGAAACAAGGCAATTTTTGGGCTTGTTGGGTGGTTTCTTCACGCAAGGATGATGACGGTTCCTTGAGTTGTTTAGCTCCGGCGATCTACAAGAGTAACCTTGTATATGATGATGCCTGATTGTATTCACGTAAGAGACAGAGTTAACTATCTGGTGATCGAAGATGGATGCTCAAAAGTTGAACAAGAAGGAAGGAAACTCGAGAGAGTTGTTTGCAAAAGCTTTTTAAGTTTATTGATGGTGCTTTGCTATATATAACACCAAAACCGCCTATGAGATCATTATCTTGTATAATTGATCTTTATCTAAAACTTAATGAAAAGATAACTCCAAAACCAAAACCAATGCCATCTAGGATTATGTTAACCACAACCAAATCCAACAAGGATTATGCTAATTAAACTTACACCTAATGGGTTTATGACCCTTATTCCGAATCTTGGCAAACCATGAGATTAAACCAAGATATCGGCCCAGCCTTCCTTTCACAAGCCGTAAGATTTTCTTCATCTTGTATGGACTTTATCAAGAGCCCCAGTGCTATCTTAAGTGCTTTCGGCTTTTGATCTTGTGAATGGTCCACTTGAATAAACGAGTGGTTCTTCATTTGATTCGTTCACATCTTCATCTTCATCCCAAAAGGTTGATCATTTTGATCTCTAGCTTCTGGATCAAGCTCATTCATAGATGATTCCTTTCCCGACCACCCGTCCTTGTCTGATCCATGCGCCGATGGTTCGTCCATGTTAGTAGCTGCCGGTCCACTTGAGCATTGCTCCAACTCGTCCTCTTGTTCAGAATGCTCTGAGTTTGATTCTGACCCTAAGCTGGTCGTATCATATGATGATAAAACTAGGAACAATTTTCTAAGGTTTTAGGAGGCATTATATGGAGTTTGGTTGAAGCGAAATCGAGATGGTTCGGATGACCCGATTTTTGGTTTAGTATGGCCAAAATTGGTTATTTGGCGAGATTCGAGCTACAGAGAAGGAACGAAGCATTCATGAGTTGTTTATAATACTTTCATGTGAAGATTTCTTGGAGTTGAAGACATGGCAATAATTTATTGGAAAGAAGTGGACGTGATGATGTGGCGTGTTTTTATTGGCAGCGGAAGAAGAGAGTTACATGTCGGTTTATGATTGGCTGAAAGGGGAGGACACATGTCAACTGCACAAGGACCTTCTAGAAGCTGGACACATTTCACCTTCTTATAATTTCTTCTAGAAGATTGAACACTTGTTGAAGAAGAGAACCATTTGTCACCATTTCCACCATGTGTCACCAAAGTGAATATGCTGATGACACCTTGGTCACCCATGCACTACCACCCTTGCCTTTAAATACCCAGAATCCCCCTTCATATTTTCCAATTCCTAAACCATTCCATAATAGTTAGAGAGAGAGAGAGAGTAGGCATAGAGAGAGAGAGAGAGAGAGAGAGAGAGATTCCCGAGAGAGATTCCCGAGAGAGAGAAAATTAATTTTGGTAAAGAGGAGTTTCGGGTCGAGAAGAGTAGATCGTTAGGAGGTGTCCAGAAGAGTTAGGATCCGAGCCTCTTCAGCGTTAGTTAGAAACCTTTCATCCAAAAGCAATGTGAGTTATAGTGATGTGTGATTGTGTTTTCAGGAATGCATGATAGATTGCGTGTTTAATATTGCATGTAGATCGCTTGTTTGGTAATGTTGTTATGTTGCTTGTTTAGAAAGATATGTTAAATTGGTAGATAAATTATTGAATTTTAGATTGTGTGATTTATTTATTTCGTGCTTGATTGTTATTTTCTTGGTTATTTTTGATGTTTGGTTGATTGCTTGGTATTCAGTTTTAATCGATAAATTGGTTTTTACGGAAAAGAGTCGTTTTCATGAAAATTTGATTTACTTTTGATTCGGTATGATGTGATCCGATGTGACTGTGGGCGAATAGATCCTACCTAGCCCTCACTACATGTTTGGAGCAATTAGTAGGAAGACTTGGAGTGACGGGATTGCAGCCTATGGCCAAGTACTATCCAACGAGATAGAGAGCTGACGTGGCCAGTTAATTCTGGAACATCTAGTCAATAGTCGATTCTCGGGTGCCTTTGTGGCTACGAGATGGGTGTGCCTATTTAAGGGACATGATCGAATATCCGAGCCCTTTCGATGAAAGTGTATCGAGTCTATTCTTAAAAATGGTTTTGGTGTTTTAGTCGAGTTTTCCGATGTTATTTGTTTGATTGCTTGTTATGTGTTACTTTGGGTTCCTGGGGGGGGGGAGAATTATCGCCTTGTTCGAGGGAGCTGTAACTCACTGAGCGATTACCACTCATAATCGTTGTGAATCCCTTTTGCGTGCAGGTAACCAGTAGATGTGTGCGAGGAACGGCGGCCGGTGTAGTTTTTATTGCCTCTGTAAAATATTGTCTTTTGGATAAACGTTTGTATCTTTTGTATTTTAAGTATTTTAGCCAGGACTCAAAACTCCTTTGTATTTATGAAACAATGTCGTAATCCAAGTTGTTATATTAATAAAATTATTTTTAATATATAACTTGGGTTCCGTCTAAGATAAACCTTGTCTGGGTTGACACAACTCGCGATCGTGGTATGGGTTGCAAAGCCTTAGGCCATGGTCTCGAGGAACTAGGGATCCGGGACATGATGGCTAAAGGTCTGACTTTATTTAGTATCTTGGCCAATCTGTTTTGGTGAATTAAATTGTGGCATCTTTGGATCAGTCTAGGTTGAGAGATTGGTCGTGCATGTTCTTGTTTGATTGTTGCACGGCCGATCGTTGAAGCTTGGTTGGTCATCCATGTTCCTGGTTGATTTTTGGGCGGCCTATTGGGTGGACTTTGACCTAGAACAGTTTGGGAGGGTTACAAATGGTGGTATCAGAGCATGGTTCATGATTATGCTTTACGGGACTTATTTTTCAAAAGTTTTATTGAGTCAAAATGTGTCGGCAAAGGAAACTTTAGGAAACCGGACCATTCCATCCTTAATATATAGGACAGGTTAGGAACTACCTTTATTGTTGCTGTAGATGTCTCAGCTGCGCGTTTCAGTGCAGGTGCAGTCCCAAGGAGGACAAATGGAAGTGTGCATCCCTTAGGTTAGTTTTTTCTTTGAAACTTCAAGACCCTTTCAAAGGTCTCCGAACCAGTAAGTGTGGGTGCTAACTCTCTATTGATTGATCGCATGATTGATTGATTGTTGTTTGGAGTAGTTTGATCAAATGTTAATTACCTGTAACGTCTGAATGATAATTTATGAAAGGCGGTGGCTGTCAAGTTTGTCCATTATCGATATTTGGCCAAGCATGTTCTTGTGTGATTTTTGCTTGACAGAAGTTCGATGATTGTACAATGGAGGTATCTAATGGTACATAAGTTAATCTGAGATGATGTAAGTAATTGGCTGATAATCAATTATAGGTTGATTGATTGAGTGTTTATTTGTAAAGTTGCATGTCTGTTGGTGAGATAGTGTAGTTCTTAAAATCGGTTAGTATCATAGGAACCTTACCCGAGAAAATCCTTACCCAATAGGATCTAATTTGTGGAATTTTCGGTATGGGTGGGTTGCGATAGATTGGTCGTGCATGTTCTTGTTTGATTGTTGCACGAACGATCGTTTAAGCCCAGTTGGTCGTTCTTGTTTGATTGTTGGGAGACCAATCAGGTAAAACTCCTACATAGACAGGTCTGGAAGTGTTACAAATTTGAATCTTATCCAATAACCTTAGTTAGCATCCGAGCCTTTTCAGCCTTAGTTAGAAACCGTTCATTCGAAAGCACTGTGAGTTATAGTGATGTGTGATTGTGTGTTTAGGATTTCATGATAGATTGCGTGTTTAATATTGCATGTAGATCACTTGTTTGGTAATGTTGTTATGTTACTGGTTTAGAAAGATATGTTAGATTGGTAGATATATTATTGAATGTTAGATTGTGAGATTTACTTACTGTTTGCTTGATTGTTGATTTCTTGGTTATTGTTGATGCTTGGTTGATTGCTTGGTTATTGTTGATGCTTGGTTGATTGCTTGGTATTCAGTTTTATTCGATAAATAGGTTTTTACGAAAAAGAGTCATTCTGATGAAAATTCGATTTACACTTGATTTGGTATTGTGTGATCCGATATGATTGTGGGAGGTTCGATCCTACCTAGCCGTCACTATATAGTTGAAGCCATTAGTGGGAAGACTCGGAGTGTCGGGATTGCAGCCTATGGCAGAGTACTATCCGACAGGATAGAGAGCTGAAGTGGCCAGTTAATTTCAGAACAGCTAGTCGATAGCCAATTCTCGGGTGCCTTTGTGGCTATGAGATGGATGTGCCTGTTTAAGGGACATGATCGACTGTTAAAGCCCTTTTGATGAACGTATATCGAGTCTTTTCTTAAAGATGGTTTTGGTGTTTTAGTCGAATTTTCCGATGTTGTTTGTTTGATTGCTTGTTATATGTTATTTTGGGTTTCTAGGGGGGAGAATTATCGCCGTGTTGGAGGGAGATGTAACTCACTGAGCGATTAGCGCTCATACTCGTTGTGAACCCTTTTTGCTTGCAGGTAACCAGTAGATGTGTGCGAGGAAAGGTGGCCGGTGTAGTTTTTATTGCCTTCATAAAATATTGTCTTTTGGATAAATGTTTGTATCTTTTGTATTTTAAGTATTTTGGCCATGCCTCAAAACTCATTTGTATTTATGAAAAAATGTTGTAATCCAAGTTCTTATATTAATAAAATTATTTTTCATATATAACTTTGGCTCCGTCTGATATAATCTTGTTCGGGTTGACACAACTCGCGATTGTGGTACGGGGTGCAAAGCCTTGTGCCATGGTCTTGAGGAACTAGGGATCCGGGACAGGATGGCTAAAGGTCTGAATTTATTTAGTATCTTGACAAATCTGTTTCGGTGAACTAAACTGTGGCATCTTTGGATCAGTCTAGGTTGAGAGATTGGTCGTGCATGTTCTTGTTTGATTGTTGCACGGTTGATCGTTGAAGCTTGGTTGGTCGTCCATGTTCTTGTTTGATTGTTTGGCGGCCGATCGGGTAGACTTTGACCTAGAACGGTTCAGGGGTGTTACAGTCGGCCTCGGCCCAAGCGTAGTAGGCGTTATTGTTGTAAACTTTGTTTAAGAACTCACAAGGTAACAAGAATAATCTCTTTATAGCTTAAGAAAACTAGCACAAAAACTTAAGCTCCTCACAACAACTCAAATCTCTTACTCTCAAATATTCTCATCGACATCTTTATATATATATATGTATATAATCCTAATCCTATAAGTAATCTCATAAATAATTATTTCCTAAAACTCATCATCATTATCTCCTTATAACCTTATCTTAATAAGGATTAGGATTACTTCTCTCTTAAGCTTCTTTCAAGCTTACTCCAACATTCTCCTCTCTAAGCTTGAAATCTTATTTCTTCACTTTATGAACTTCGATGAGTTCCCTCATCTCTCTATACTTGATTCTTGCAAGAGCTTTCATCAAAATGTCTGCCTTCTATTCATTGCCAGGAATGTGTTCGACCTCTGTTAGACCTTTTTCAACACATTCTCTTATAAAATGTTATCGTGTCTGTATATGCTTGCTTCGTCCATGAAACACCATTTTTCTCGTGAGAGCTATAGCTGACTGATTATGTATTCCTATCACCACTCTTTCACTCGAATTACCCATGATTTCCGTGAGCAAATCCTGAAGCCAAATAGCCTGTCTTGCTGCTTCAGTTCCGGCCATGAACTCAGTTTCACACGAAGATAATGTGACCGTATGCTTTTTCTGATAGAACCAGGTGATAGAACTTCTACCAAGATAGAAAATGTGTCATGTCGTACTCCTACCATCATCTGGATCCACATTATAACTACTGTCACAGTAGCCTACTAGCTTTCTTGCGTGTGAGGCTGATCGCTCAAATGTCAAGCCACACGATGTACTCCCATTTAAGTACCTAAGGCATTGTTTTAATGCCACACCATGGGATTCTCTAGGACTCTACATGTATCTGCTTAATATTCCAATGCTGTAGCACAAATGAGGTCTCGTATGAAGCAAATAACGAAAGCAGCCCACTGTCTTTCTATAGCTCCTCACTTCAACCTCTCTTTCCTGCTCTGATCTGGATAACTTAAGGCCAGCATCCATAGGTATATTTACTAGATTACTATCCATCATGCAAGTTTCCTCTAAGATTTTCATGGCATATCGACTTTGATTCAGGGTTATTCCCTTGTCATGCTGACAAACTTCGATCCCAAGGTAATAGGATAATTTTACTAAGTCATTCATCTCAAACTTACTTGCCATCTCCTTCTTAAAATCTTTTATAGCTTTCATGTTTGTTCCTGTAACAAACAAATCATCTACATACACTGTAATGACAAGTAGATTCTCAGTAACCCTTTTGAGATAGACAGACAGCTCATTTAGGCAACATATAAAGTTTAACTCGATTAGAATCTTGTTTAACTTATCATTCCACGCTCTAGGTGCTTGTTTTAAAGTGTACAGAGTTTTCTTCAATTTGTATACCTTGCATTCGCTTCCTTTTATTTCAAATCACTCAGGTTGCGTAACATACACAGTCTCCTTCCAGTGTCCATGTAAGAATGTTGTTTTAACATCTAAATGATATATTTCCCATCCGTGAGAAGCTGCAATACGAATCAGCAATCGAATTGTTTCTATTCTTGCAACCAGAGCAAAAACCTCATCGTAATCTATCCCATATTGTTGTACATAACCCTTAGCCACGAGTCGAGTCTTGTACTTGTTAATTCTTCAACAAAAGTTCTCCCGCTTCTTCTGCAACTAATACGTAATCGTCAAGATATCTTGGCTTTATGGTTTGACGTTGCGATCTTGTTAGAATCCCATGGTTACCAGAAAATCCAACCATGATCTCGAACGTTTCTTCTTGATCTTTTCCTGTCACTTTCGGATTCCAGTTCCATCCTTTTGTCTCGTCAAAGACCACATCACGGCTCACAACTATTTTGTTGGATTGTGGATCAAGCAATCGGTATGCCTTGGACCGTGGTTCTGTGCCAAGGTGAACTAACATGCGAGATCTATCATCTAACTTCTTCAAGAGTTTTGAGTCAACTTTAGCATACCCTATACAACCAAAAACTCTGAGATGGCCGAGATTAGGCTTCCTCCCGTGGAATAGTTCATATGGTGTCTGTCCTTTAAGTGCTCTTGTAGAAATTTTGTTTAGAAGATAAGTTCAATGTCTGATTGCCTCACCCCACAAACGATTTGGAATACACATATGCTTCAAGATACTTATGACCATCTCCATTAGGGTTCTATTCTGTCTCTCAACTACCCAGTTTTGCTGAGGGGTATACGGAGCAGTAAGATGACGCTTGATTCCAGAATCATTACAGAACATATTAAACTCTTGTGAGACAAATTCACCACCTCGATCTGTTCTAAATGTTTGAATACGTTCCCCTGACTCTTGTTCCACCAAACTCTTGGAGTTTTTAAATCTTTTGAACGCATCACTTTTATCTTTGAGTGGCATTGTCCACATGTATCTCGAGTAGTCGTCAATAAGCACAAAAACATACCTATTTGCTGTGTTTGTACTTGGATTTATTGGACCACATAAGTCACTGTGAATCAATCCAAGTTTCTTAGTGGCTCTATACGCTGAGGACTTTGGAAACGATAGACGTGCTTGTTTTCCCAATAGACATGAATGGCATACCTTTTTCTCGATCTCAAACTTTGGTACCCTATGATCAGCTCTCGTTGTACTATAGAGTTAATTGTTTCCAAGTTTATGTGACCCAATCTCGCATGCCACCTAGTTGAGTTGCTTGTTTTTGTAGACAGAAGAGACAAATTCTCTTTGATCCCCATACGAACCATATATAATTGAATTTTGGATCTTACTGAATTGACAATAAGTTTTCCATCTCTATCATGCATTACAAGATGCTCTCCTTTCATTCTTATATCACATCCTGCTTCAGTTGCTCGTCCAAGACAGATTTTATTGCTTTTAAGATCAGGAATAAAATAGACATCCGTAATCTTTCTTGGCTCACCATTTCTGTCTATGAACTCGATTGATCCCTTCCCTTTTTATCAACTCTAGAGTCATCTCCGAATCTAACCTTTCCACTAACTGACTTATCAACAGTAGATAAATATCTTCGATCACCACTCATATGATTGCTAGCCCCATTATCGAGATACCAAATATTATCATCCCCATCTCTTGCCTCATAATTACTTGGTACGATCTTCTCTTCATTTAGATAAACTATATCATGCATCATTAATTAATCTGCCTCCTGCGTTGATGTGTTATCGTTTTTTTGCGTTTCTTGTAGCTTAAGTAACTGATCCGGACGGTCATATGCAACGTGTCATGTTTTATCACAAAGAAAACATGTAAGTCTTGACATACCTCTTGCTCCATTGAACTGACCACAACCTCGTCCCTTATAGAAGCATCCTCCACGTCCTATGCCTCTGTAGTTGCTATTGAAGTCGTGTGTTTGTTGTTGAGGTTCCATGTTTGCATACATTAGCTTGCTATGATCGCCTTGATCCTCTTATTCTTCGAAAACACATTCCTCATAAGCTTTCAGTTGTCCAATAATGTCTTCAAAGCTTGTGGTTTTAAGGTCTAAAACTTTTTCCAGTGAGGCCACTATATGTATGTATTTCTTGCGAGGCAAACACTTCAGAAACTTTTTAACAAGTTTTGCTTCTTCCATTACTTGTCCTAGCGCCATTGACTTTGAAGAAATCTGTGATAGCTTACCAACAAACTCATCGATCGTCTCGGTATCCTTCATCTTGAGACGATCCAAATCAGCCATTAAAGTTTGTAGCCCAAACGTGTCTGGTTCGTATTGTGTCCCACACCTTTTTGGCAGTATCTAATTCTCCAACCTGCAATATCAATGCATCCAGAATTAACTGAAAGATGAGCGCCATTGCCATATTGCTTTTCTCATCATCTTGAACTTCAGCTTCGATAACTTCCCATACTTATATAATTTGAGTAGAATTTTCATCCTCATTGCCCATATGGTATAGTTAGTTAAAGTAAGAGATCCTCCTTCTTTTGGCGTTTGACATGCGTGTTTTTATTGTTCTAGCAGTTATAAATATCCTAAACAAATAACTATCAGATTAACCCTAGTCTTAACACACAAATAGTACTCTTGCCAAAAGAGATCATGTGTAGTACTTAGGGATCAAGTCCACAAAGAGGAATGGCAAACAATAGATTTCTTATTTCTAAAGTTTAAGCTAGGTAAATATATATATTGGTGACAAAAAATCGGTTAAGGAAATTGTGAAAACCTGTCACGTGGAACCCATGCTCACAGATAGGTTATTGGTACACTTGGCGTTACTCGAACCCAAGACCTCACCCATTAACAACTCTCCCACGGAGAAGCTGTCACCAATTGACCTGCAGATCAATCGGGAATGTACCTACCCCTCGCTTCCAACAATGTGTGATCGTTCCTCCAAATTAGAATAGTGGGGTCATAGGCAATGTAATTACCTCTCTGCATCTTGGGAAGTTATCTTAATATTTTAAGCTATTAGGTAGATGCTAAAGAGAAAGAGAGAAGGGAACCAAATGTGCAATGACTTGTACCCAAAGCAAGCATATAGTGTCAGGATTAGTGTTGGAAATCAGCTTCGGTTCTTTCAGACTTTCTAAGAAAGTGTGATATAGTGACATATGATCCACTTTGGTATATCTACCAATATCTGCAAACAACCTTCTAAAATGGTGCTAAAGTGTGGCTAGTCAATAATAAATCTTGATCATAATCCCCTTTTTGACTCATTAAAACTTTTTGAAAACCTTATATATATATATAGTAAATAAAGTTCAAAACAAATCAAATAGCATTAGCGAACCTCTTCCAGACTTAAATTACATTGCCCCAGTTTACTCCGTCCCGGGTTTGTTAGGAAAAATCAAATAATAAGTAAATAGTTTAAGTAGAAAACTTGATATCAGACTCTGTAAAAGAGTATCGGTTGATGGTAGGTCTATATGGTCGATCGATGGTCGCGATCCAATGTCCACTGATGGTGCCTCGATGGTGTCTATCAATGGTAGACTCAAACAGTCTGTAAAAAGAAGTAAAATTTGAAATAAATAGTAGTATAAGTAAAAACAAAATAAAAGCTTACTAAACGTTGGGTTGCATCCCACTCAGCGCTTGGTTATAGTCTTAAGCTCGACGTTGTGAACTTTCTGACTAGTATGAAGTTGGATCAACACTTGGAAAACAAGCGTCTACATCTTCTTTGCTCTTCTGAAACCATGTGCCAATGAAGCTCCTACTTGCCTCATCTCCTTTGGTTTTCTCATTCCTTGTAACTGCTCTAGCAAACTCCACTGAATGCATTCCTCCATGTAGTTTCTTAATACTGCGTTAGCATTCTAAGTCTGGCAGGTGTAGTCTCTTATAAATCCTCTAATTTCTGAGAATTATCTTCCTTCATCATGCTCTGAGAAAAAGTAATCTCATTGAACCTATCTTTCAATTGTACTTCTACTTCCATCTTATATTTGTTGCCTTCAGTGTCGAGCGATGGACTGATATTGCCGTTGATCGATGCCCATACGTCTGCCCCAATCGCATGTTGTCTCTAAACAATATCCAAATCTTGCTTTATCTCATCCATGCGTGCAATCAAACAAGTGAGGCAGTTGTCAATAGGATAGTAGACATCATTTAGCCTCTTGTAGAAATCATCTAGTGACATCTTCTGAGCTCTGTAGATCTCATGCACAATATCATCAATCTCTTCTTTGTTGTATGCCCTTTGATTATTCATAGACACAATGATTTTTTCTTCATGATTCGGTAAACATATGTAGCTTTGCTTAAACAAATTAGCTCTCTCTAGAACTGCTTTAATGTCTTCAGCTTTCACATTCACTATCATGTCGTCAGTAGCTCGTGCATTCCATTCTCATCTCTGTAAATGTCATACTCAACTTTCTTTTCCCAAGGGAAAAATATGTTTCCCTTAGCATCAAAAGTCTTGTACCTTTCTCGAAACTCCAGTCGATTGATGACTTGATGCTGCTGTCGATCGATGGTGGAAAGTTGTAGGAATCGGAAGGACGAAATTTGTGTACCTCCGAAAATGGTCTGTCAATCGATGCTCGGTGGGTGCCGTCGATCGATTGATGCTTGAAAGTGTATGGAACATTACAGATCGTCTCGTTCTTCTGCTCCTCAATGTCGATCGATGTTGGAAGATTAGCGTCGATCGATGGCTGCTGCTGTCCAAATATATTACTCGATCCATTAGCCATAATAAGGGCATCTGCGACATCGTCCTTGTATAACTGTAGGATTCTCCCATAAAGATCCCGTGCACGTCCCTCTGGGTTTCTAAAACTTCTGAACTCATCCGGTCTAAGATTACCAATATATGTATCTTCTGCTCCAAGTTCTGGTCTGATGTCGTTCAATGGCCTGGAGTAGCCAGTGATCGATGCTCGATTATGCACTGTCGCGTCATCACCCAGCCAGCGTGTTCTGATGCTAGGCCGTGATTTTCAATCTGCTCTTCCTCTCTGTAATCTTCGTCGTATTTTTTGGAAACTGGACGTGCGTGGATTGATTGTGTATGGTTACCGTCGATCGATGCTTGACAATCAGACTTTTGCACGAAAAGGTTTCCAGCTCCATTAGCCATGGCATGTATATCTGCTATATCTTCCCTCGTGAAATTTAGTAGTCTGCCATACATAGCTCTTGCGTGACCGTCTGGATCTCTCATGATACCAAACTCATCTGGTTGTAGATAACTATATTTCTTCTCATGTTCTTCAGCTGAATGTAGTTCGGATACTGCTTCTTGGTTAGTATGGTTTGATGGAATAGGGGTACTGTCGATCGATGTCAATTTCCCGAGTCGATGGGAAATGTGATAAACACCAGCCTCTTCCAGAGCAACACCAAGGTAATCGATTATCTCTTCTTCTCTGTAGTCTTCGTCGTACTCGGGGTAGGTTGTGTTGTAACCACCATCTGCGTGGTAGTCGTTATCGGTTCTGGAGTATGATTGTTGATTGATAACAAAGGGTGGGTGTCGACCGATTGCTGAACTACAAGGGCATCGATCGATTTTCTGGGCTGGGGGTCGATCGATGCTCCTTATTCCGACTCTTCATTGAAGTCATACTCGTAGAAGCATGTGACTACAAGTTCTGCATCATCTCACAATTCAATTAGAGTAGCCTTTTTCTTATTCTTGACAGGTTCATCAATAATATTTTGATCAATTAGAGATAGATACAACATGTTTAATTTCATATCGCAGATAGCTCCCACGGTAGCCATGAATGCTCTCCCAAATAGTAGTGAAGAGTTCCAATCCATCATGATGTCCATCACGTGGAAGTCACTGGGACTAGGGTGTTGTTAATCTGTACTAGAACATCTTTTATAATCCCTCCTGAGTTCACTTTTGAGCAGTCTACAAATGTGAAGGAGTGATTGGAGGGTTCGAGTTTATGGTTCAGATACTCTGCCGTATTTTGTGGCATAATGCTCACTGATGATCCAGTATCACAGAGGGCATTGGGGTATTCGTTGCCCTTGATAAAGCATTGAACCACGAACTTCCCATGATCACTTTTCTTCTTCAGACAAGTCCTCTATTTCATCTTCTCTCTGAGATGATTGAACATGAGCTCTGTATCATCGTGTGTCGCCCTTGTTTCCCCGAAAAACATCCACAATCTGTGAGTATAATAAGCTTCATCAAAAGGAGTGTCTAAAGGAATTCTGAAAACTCTTTTGGTAAAGCTGTCCATCTCTTTTTCATTGGCTTCTCTGCGTAGATGTTTGGGGATCTTTTGCTTCCTCTTAGAGTGTCCCTCATCTTCACTATCAAGACCCATACTTTTAGATGTGTCAGTATACGGCTGTTGTGGTTGGACGCACAATCAAACTCACCTTGATGCTTGGCAGTGCATTGGCTTTCTCATCTTTTGATCGATGGTCAGGTTGCATTGTCGATTGATTCCTCTATCTCTCTATCAGTCGATTGTCTCGTGTAGGTGTCAATCGACGTTACTCAATTCACACGAAGCTACTGATACTGCATGAATTGTTGTCAATCAATGCTCATTGATTGGTGTCGATCGACACAAATGCGAACTGGGGAGTGACATCAAACTTTCCACATGAAAATCTCCTTCTTGGAGCCTTTCCCTCTTAACTTCCTGCTAAAAATCATCATCAATCAATGCATTGACGTGGTGCTTCTGTTCAGCCTCCATTTTCTTCTTGATCAGGCTCTCATGCCTCCTAATGGTTTCACTTGTTTGCAGCACTTGATTCTTCAGTTATTCACATGGGTGTTGAGATTTTCAAACTTGGTGTTGAGGTTGAGGTACAGTCCATCTATCTTTCCATTGAAATCGTCAGTCATCTTCGGATGTCCCTCTAAAACTCTGTCAACCATTGCTTCAATCTTGCTTTCTTGAGTTTCTGGAGGAGGATTCTGTTAGTAAGAAGATCCATAAGTTTTGTTGTTGTTGAAGAGTTTTCGCTGTGAACCCCGATTACAAATACTCCTTTGACCATTTCCATAGGGGTTCCTGTTGAAACATGGAATTCCTTGTCTCTGGAAACCATTCCCATCAATGTAGTTCACATCCTCTTCTTCAATCTCATCATTTCTAGAATCTATTGCTTCTACTTCTGCAAAAGTGACCTGTTTCCTAAAGAATTTATTGGTGGCAAACAATCGGTTAAGGAAATATTCCTTATCAAGAAGTAGAGATTCATTATGGAAATATGCTAATAATGGAAATATGGAAATATTCTAATAAACTAACTAGACGCAGATTTAAATATGCTAGTTTTACGTCGGAGGCGATATCAATCGTATCCGAGCAAAGGTCGTGAACGCAAAAGAAAAAGACCCATAAGTTATTCGAGTTACCCAAAATCAAGTAGATCTCTCAACGGAGATCCCCCTTTATTACAAAAACATTAAAAGAAAGAAAATAATGACTCGGTCCTACAAGTCGAGCTCTCCCTCGTCATGACGAACATCTTGGTCGCCAAAACCGTCTTTCAACTCATCTCCCTCGTACTGCCCCTTCGCAAAGAACTCATCCGGAGGATCCCCCGACATTTGGGGCAGATCCAGCTTCCTAGTGAAGAAATCCGATACCGCATTGGCATCCATTTCGGCTCCATGCTCGATCTCTTTCGCGCGAAGATGAGCAAGCTCATCCAAAGTCAACAAGTTGTTGTTCATAATCTCTTGGAGCAGATCGATATTAGATATAACCTCTCAGAGACGAGCCTCACTATCAGCAACCACATTCTTCCGCTCCCATTTTTCCTTTAAAGGCACCAAGACATCTCGATAGCTATCCGCCATGGCCTTCTTTGCTTCATAAGATGCCCGACGGAGGCTCGTGGCATGTTCCGAGGTAACGGACTCAATCTGAGCCTCCAGATGAGACACCTTATCAAGAGCCACCTTCTTCTCGTTTGCAGCTACCCGGAGGCGAGCTTCAAGCAAAGCGGCCTGGTTACCGAGCTTCTCGGCGGAGGCCAGCTGATCGACGTTCGCAATTTCGTGATCCTAGGCTGCCTGCAAGCTCGCCTTCAAATCCCTCACGAACTTCTTTATCTCAAAAAGCTCATCGGAGCGGGGGACATCCTGCAAAAGTTTCTCCAAAGTTGCAGTGAACTCGTTGTTTGCCTCCATCGCCTACTCAACAGAAGGAAAACGAACATAAAGACTAGCTTTGGAAAGCCGATTACAGTAGAAATCACTTACTTTGGCATGAGGAACAGACATCTTGACATCCGCATCTCTTTCCGACATGTTCCTTAGAGAAGGAAAAGGACACCCGCAGGTTTGAAATGTCTAACCAGATGCGCAACGCTTTCCAGATCTTCTGTGATGGGACATTCCTTCGATTGAGAAAATTGCCAATAGAAGGGCTTCGCCGCACCAAGTATCTCCTGGAACATTAGACTTATGATCGGTACCCGAAGACTTCCCCTTCTTCAGAGATCGATCGCGACCATCAGGACCATTGGGTCTACCGGAATTTCCACGGGCTGAAGGCCTAATCATCTTCCCTACTCCATTTTTATCTTCCTCGGCAGTCCAAGGAACAAAAAAATTCTCCCTCAACACCTCGGTGAGAGCATCGGTAACATCCACAGATTGTATCCTCTCGTACCCGACTCCTCTGGCTCTGCTTTGCGATTTCTCTGGTTCGCGAGAACTCGCCCTCCTCTTTGTCGACATCTTCTTCACTAAGGGATCGACAATGCAAACGAAGTAGAAAACAAACAAAGATTTTATACCCAATGTCGAAACAAACCTCGAGAGGATCCCGGATATTTTGATATTAAGCCAACAAGGATTCAGAGTTATCAAGAATCAAATAACAACTGATTAAAACAATTGTTTCCAATATCCAAAAGAAAAAAATGATAACGACAAAGAATATCCGATAAACGGTCCAAGAAGAAAGGAGCAAGGAAGAAAAGGAAAAATTAAAATGGCCGTGATCGCGAGTAAATCACTCTCCCGAAACTGCCTCATCGTCCGATGGAACAGCACCTCCGACTTCAAAATCCTCGTAGACCTGTGGGAGGTCTATCCGGATGGTGACCAATCTTCAACGGCAGCAAGTTGGAGCGCCTCCTCACACTCGATCTCCATCTCTTTCAGGAGGGTGATCTCAGATCCAATCACAATCCCACCTCCTTCAATCTCCTCAAGCAGTTCGATGTTGGCCAAGACTTCCTGTAGATGCACCTCAGCCGCGTTCTCCTTCTTTTCGGCTTCCCACTTCTCTTTCAGCTCCAATAGGATAGCCTCGCAGCGGTTCACATCCGAACGACGAGCAGCTCGCGAAGACTGACGAACCATCGCATCCCGCTCACATAGCAGATCAGAGTTCGCCGCATTCTGGGAAGCGATCTCACGCACTGAAGTCGCATTTGAAGACCACAATGCCTTCAGATCTTTCTTCACGGATTTAGCTGCTGCAAATTTTTGCGGATCATCACCCTCGCAGCCTCGAGCTCAGCCTCAACAGACGCCTTTGCAGCCTGTTCAGCCTCAATCTCTCCAGCATTTGAGCTCTCACGAATACTCTTTTCCATAGCAGAGACCAATTCATTGCCGATCTCTAAAATCTAGAGAACACTTAAGGAAAGGTTGATTAACAAAAAAAGGGAAAGAAATAATCAGAGCAACCGAAACGACAACGGCTCACCTTAGCGTTCGCAGCCATTAGCTTGACGTACAAGTCCCATTCCGCCAGAGACTCTAGCAACGGGATGTTGCACCCTCGGGACCTAACACAACGGTCAAGTCGCGCCAAGTCTTCCCAATCACCTGAGACGGGGCCGTCCCCTTCATGGACGAATCGCCAAGGCATCGAACTAAACTCCACAATACCGCCCGGAGGAAGAGTAGTAGTGGCACCCGACGTACGAGCTCGCATGCGTCGAGAAATCCTAACTCAGGAGGAGGCTTAGAGTCTGAACTTAAAGAAAACCAGACTCGATTGATCCCCAGATATTGAAGTCTGAGGATAGGGAGAGTCCACGAGTCGGGGAGTCCTGAAGCTCACCCTCCTCGACATCCTTCGGACCAGACGATCCTCGGTCTGAGCGGCTAATCACAACAAAGAGAGAAGCAGTTAGGAAAATAATCATTCTGAAAAAAACAATAGATATCGGCAAAAATAAACCTGAAGGCGTATTGGGGGAGACTGATCACGGTTTACGCCGCGTCATTTTCCACAGGGGGAGCTCGAAGAGTGCCTCTCGGAAGCGTGAATGCAGCTCGAATTCGAGCAGAATAAAAAAAAAGACCACTTGTTATGGTCACGATGCAGAACCTCAATGAGACCTTGAAGTTCCCCGGTCATCGTCGAGCTACCAAAAGCAACTAGGAAAAAAAAAAGTTATCGGTCACCAAACCTAAAAAAAAGTTCTCGGAAGATATTGAAGTATAAAACAGAACCCTTACCGATATCATCAGCCCACCGGCTAGTGACCCTAGATAAATTGAAATCGCCGATACTAGATCAATCTTGAAAACAAAGAAGCTCTCTCTCTCCATTTTTTGTCATGGTAGGGCAAGTTTTGATAACCTGGCGATGGGGATAAGGAAATATCAAGAACATCATTGAAGACTTCCCTTTGCGCTTGATCAAGAAAAGATGACGGAGTTCGTCAAGACCAAAAGCCAAGCCTTCCTCTCTGGCCCTAACAGAGAGTGCAAGTACAGACCGCAAGAAGCTCGGAAGCATCTGGATAAAAGAAATTTCGGCTTCGACAAGGATCTCTAGAACCGCCTATGGGATAGAAAAAGATTGTCCGCAAGTTTCGAAGAAAGTGGAGTAAACCCCACATAAGCCGTCTCTAACTCGCTCCGGTGATTCATCAAGCGATATATAATCAATTTCGATCGACGGATTGAAACCAAGATCACGACGTAGACCTTCAAAATTGGCGGATTTGATAGTTGATGCGAACTTAACCATCTTCGAAATGCTGAAATCAAAGAAGAGGAAACAGATGAAGAGGAGAATTTAGGGTTTGGAGAGTACGAATAGGACTTCTTTCTCGAAGAAGGATGGTATTTACAATCCAAATTCACAACTGTTACAAGACCGTTGAGGAGAAATCATTACTCCTAGGGCCGCAGACCCGAACATTATGGGATTAGCTGCGCGGGAGTGACATGTGTCGAAAAGGGAAACCACGCCTTGCCTCAATCAATTCAAAGGCAAAGGAGATGTTTTTGGGCCTGATTTCACCCTTATTTGTTAACGACATCAATCAGAAAGGGTTGGGGGACAATTTTTGGGCCCAATAGTCGGCCTCGTTGAATAGATCGAGCTCGGACTTTGTGGCTAACCGCTTATCTGAATTAATAGGAGGGTGGTTACGAAGATCAAGGGGAGAGTGCGATTATAAAAGAGAGAAGGAGGAGGGTTAAGGAGAGCATGCAAAACCCTAGCAATACACTTAGACTTACGACCTTGACCTCGATCTCTTTAGCTTATTGTTTGTAATCTCTTTAAATCGATCTCACCTCCGAGTGTAGAAACATTGTTGTATACTTCTCATTGATTCAATACAAAGTCCATTTTTGTCAACCGGAATATGATTATATCGTTGTGTTCTGAGGACATTTGCCCACATTTTTCTATATTAATTCATAATCAAACACTACCAAATACTTAGTGTGGATTTTAGGATCCACATTTACCTTGGGAGTATTGATCAAATGACACATAGACTCAATTCCTGTAAACCTGCATGTATAGGTATAAAGTTTTTCATGATCCCTTTCTTTCCTTTTTCCTCTCAGAATATTTTTGAATCTCAAATTCAATGGATAATGTTGTTCCTACAATTCATCTTGCCATCTCATTTTTTATTTTTTGACGGAATATAAAGTTTTAGGCGAAAAATGGGGTCATCGGTAATGTACCTACCCCTCATTTCCAACAATACGTGATCATTCTCTGAATTAGAATAATTAGGTCATCGTTAATGTACCTACCCCTCTGCATCTCAGGAAATCCTCTCAATCTTTTTATTATAGATCTTCAAGAGAAAGAGAGAAGGAAATCAGAAATAACAGACTAGTACCTTACAGACTTGCAGAAAGAATCCGATCCAATGTATACCAAGACCCAAACCAAGCAAAGTAATCAATATTAGGCTGGAGATCAGTTTTGGTTCCTTCAAACTTTCTTAGTAAGTATGATCTACTGGCAGGATGATCCACTTTGGCATCTCTAGTAGTCTTTTCAGTCAACATGTCTACGAATGGTGTTAAACTGTGGTTAGTCAATAAATAATTTATGATCATATTCCCCTTATTGAATCTATAAAAACAATTTGAAAAAGTTAATAGATAAAAGCTCAAAATAGATAAAAGCATCAGCGAACCTCCCCAAGACTTGAATGACATTGTCCCCTAGTGATACCTCGTCAGGATTGGTTAATTAAAACTAAAGCATAAGTTAAAGGTTGAGAGAAAGTCGAGGTTACCAAACTCCGTAAGGAGTATCGACTGATGGTGATTGGTGGGTGTCGACCGATGGTAAACCATCCAAGCTGTCGACCGATGGTGGTTTCTAACCTTTCTACTCCTGCTTTGAAAACCTAAAGTAATTAGATAAAAACCATAATTAATAACTAGATAATGAAAAACCAAATTAAAACTTACTACACATTAGGCTGCCTCCCACTCAGCACTTGGTTATAGACTTAAGCTCCACAATTTGACTTATAGACTAGGCAGATGGGTCATAAAACCAATGTGGAAAGCAAGTATACACATACTCTCTACTCGTTCCAAACCATGCACTGATAAAACCTCTTACAGCCTCATCTGTAATGGCTTGCTGATTTTTCATCTTCCTTTGAGAAAATGCCAGTATGCCCATCCTTTCTTCAAGTGTGTGAATGCATCCTGTCAGCATGCTAAGTCTGGCACATGTGGTCTTTGAAATATCCTCCAAACTCTGGCTTATATTATCCTTCATCAAGTCCTGAGAAATGTAAACCCCGACAAGCTTGTCTTGTAAGAACTCTTCTATTACCAGTCTCGGCCTAGATGCTGTGTTGTGACTGTCGATCGATGGCCAACAGTTTCCGTCGATCGATGCTGAACTGACTGCCTCATCCGATGCTTGATTTTTGAAGAGATTCCTTGATCCGTTGACCATAGCTAGTATGTCTGTAAATTGTAAATCCTTCCATCCATTGCCGTGCATATTCATCTGGGTCTCTCATGATTCAAAATTCATTTAGTCTAAGGTAGCCATAATCGTCATTGCATCCTATCGGTTTGTCGTCGATCAACGGTATAGAACCACCGTCGATCGATCATGCATTTCAGTTTCCATAAGATCCCCTGATATTTCCAGTCTCCTTGACTGTAGATGCATGGTACTCACTGCTTCTTCCTCAAAATAAGAATCATCATACTTTGGATTGTTGGGTTCTGGCATCTTTTCACGATATTTCTGCCTTATGTAGACTTTGTCTTCTTGACTGTCTTCGTCGTTCTGATCTGTGGCATAACTATCGAACGATGGTGGATAGTGAGTATCGATCGATGCCAAAGGGTGGGTTCCGTGCTGGTTCTGGTTGAAGGGACCGGCGACCGATGCCAAGGGTTGGGTGTCAATCGATGTTGTGTCCATAGGCTCGTCGTCTTGATCGTTTTTGTAGAAGCATGTAGCAATCAAACCTGGATCATCACCCAATTCTATCTGAGTAGCCTTGTTCTTGACTTTAACAAGTTCATACAAATTGTATGGATCAATCAAGGATAGATACAACTTGTTTGTCTTAATGTCACAGATAGCTCCCACTGATGCCATCAAAGCTCTTCCAGGGAGTAAAGACGAGTTCTAATCAATCCTTATATCCATCACATGGAAGTTTACCAGAATTAAGGCATTGCGAATCTACACTGGGACGTCTCTGGCCATCCCTCCCGAATTCACTTTGTAGCAATCCACAAAGGTGAATGAATCACTAGAAGGCTCCACTTTCAGGCTTAGCTTTTCTGCCATCACTCTAGGCATGATGTTAACTGCTGATCCAGTATCGCAGAGGGCGTTAGGATACTTGTGACCTAGGACAAAACATGGGATCACAAATTTCCCAGGGTCACTTTTCTTCTTGAGTAGTCCTTTGCTTCATCCTCTCTCTGAGGTCACTGACCATGCGCTCTATGTCCCTTTCTGTATTCTTGGATTCCCTGAAAAACATCCACAATCTGTGAGTATAATATGCTTCATCAAATGGAGTATCTAAAGGAATTTAAAAAAACTTTTTTTGGCAAACCCACCCATCTCTTTGTCAATTGCTTCTCGGCAAAGATGTTTGAGAATCTTTTTCTTCCTTCTGGAGTGTCTTTCTGTTGTTATGGGATCATGTGGATTGGCGTTCTGTTCCTGATTCTCCATTCTCGAAGGTCTGACAAATAAGCTGGCACTAAGACTTGGTAACCGAATCGGTTATGTTGTTGGGGGATGTCGATCAATGCTAGCTTCTTCACGTCGATCGATGTCGGTCTGGCTCGGGTGTTGATCGACACCAATGTGAAATGCCCAAAGACATGGCACTTTCTACACAAAAAAATCCTTCTTTCAGCTGTTCTCTATTCACTTCTTGCCAAAAGTCTTCACCTATCAATGAATTGATGTGGTGCTTCTGACTAGCTTCTCCTTTCTCCTTAATCAAGGCCTCAGGTCGCTGAATGGCCTCACTTGTTTGGGTCACTTGATTCTCCAACTTCTTGACATGATTTTTGAGGTTCCTAAACTTGGTGTTGAGGTTCGTGTATAGAAAATCGATATTCCCATTGAAGTTCACAGTCATCTGCTACTGCTGCTCCAGTATCCTATCAACCATAGCTTCCAAATTTCTCTCCCGAGGCTTCTGCTGCTGTGAATTCTGATTGTCGTTACTCTTGTTGCCACCATTGGAGTTCTTGTTGTATCTTGGATTTCTTGGTCTCTGGTAACCGTTTCCACCAAAAAAATTCACATTCTTTCCTCGTCTTCTTCTTCCAGGGCTTTCACTTCTTGCTTCTTGAGAAATTTCTAAACACTGCCCAATTTTGCCTTGACATCATCTATCTGCCCCCTGCTCAAGGATGGAGCTGATTTCTTCCTCTCATAGTCAGTGTTCTTGGTGTTGTTGCTAGACACCAAGTTATCAATAAGCCTTGTTGCTTCTTCTGAACTTCTAGTACTGAAATTTCCTTCACTAGCTGTGTCTAAAGCCATCTTGTACCGCAGATCAATACCTTTGAAGAAAGTGCTAAGTTGTTGCACTTCATTGTAACCATGGTGTGGGCATTCTCTCTGGTAGGAATTGAATTGGAACCAAGAGCTTCTGAATGATTCTCCAGGTTCATGTGTATATGCAGCGATCCTGCTCCTCAAGTCTTCTGCTCGTGCATCATCGAAGAAATTGTGCGGGAATGTATTCTTGATGTATGTCCAGGATGTCAGAGATCCTGGTGGTAGTTGCTTAAGCCAATGCGAAGCATCTCAAGCGAGTGAGTACTTGAAGACCTTTCAGAATAGATAGTCCTCAGGGAGTCCATTGGCCTTAATAGCAGATACTAGATCCTCAAATCTCTCCAGGTGATCCATCGAGTGCTCATGTCGGAATCCATAGTAGGGTGTCTGCCAAACAAGTACGAAGAAGGATAGTTTGGTCTCAAAATCATTCCTCTGGAAAACTTGAGGACGAATAGCAGATCTACTAGCATAGAATTGGTCTTAACCTTAATCACAATCCGACCCCTCTCATTCCAACTCTCGTATGAGAATAGAGGAGTCGACCGTCGATCGATGGCTAAGGCCGAGTGTCAATCAACGGTTAACAGACAAGAAGTTCGTCCGCTAGGTTAATTAAACTAGCTCTTGCATGTATCTAACAACATAGCTCAATGGACTTAATTCTGGAATAGAACCTACTCTTGTACTTGTCTATGTCATAAGTTGAGGTTTCTAGTTAGCTGCTCTAGAACTCAAGCATTAAATGCAATTCCAAAGATGGATATCTCTTCATCCTAGCAATCATATTTTTGGGCTAATTCATCAGTACCATAACAAACACTAAATCTAATATGAGAATTACTAAGACATAATCATAAAAATCATGATAAACTGAATAATATAATGCATAGAATAGATAACGGGGTTCCAATACAAATCTCTGAATAAGTTCACATTTTCTCCTCAAGACTGCTAAGAAAACTAAAATCTGTAAATAATATTTTGCTATGAAATCTCTATGTATTTTGCCTAAACATTGGCAAGACCTTTATAAACTAGGTCAAAACCCATTTAGGGTCATTCTTGTAATTTGTCTTGTAATTCAGAGTAGAACATCGATCGACAGCAGGCATGCACCGTCGATCGATGGTCAGGCTCGACCTCGACTCTGACTTGGCCGATTGTGAATAGTTCTGGATATTTTCTCTGAATGCCCTAACAAGCTCCATGTTGGGGTCAAAATCGATCACGACATAACCAATGCTAGAAAACTCCCGAGAAATATTTCTTACCAGAAAAAGAAGAATAAATCCAGGACAAAAGCTTCGTATAAATTGAAAGCAAGAAGTTATACGACAAGTTCTCGGATAGGATGGTCCGATCCAAATAAACAACTTTCGGCAAAACAAATGACTGTTGTGGTCAACAACATTTATCTCGAAATCAATGTTAGAATTGTGTTTCTCTACGAAAGCTATCCTGACAAAAGTTCTGGAGCTAAAGACTCGAGAGAAATGGATCACGAAGCCAAACGAGCACTCCAACTCGCCGAACGGGCGAGTTGGATCAAGCACACCATCCAACTGGCCGAACGGGAGAGTTGGATCGAGCACATCGTCCAACTAGCCGAACGGGCAAGTTTGATCGACCATGCCATACAGCTCGCCGAACGGGCGATTTGGATCGAGCACATCGTCTAACTCGCCGAACGGGCGAGTTGGATCGACCAAATCGTCCAACTCGCTTGTTCATTGAGTTGGATCAACCCCTCCCGAATCACCGTAAGGCGACATGAACAGGACCTTATGCCTTTCGTTAAACCTCGACTGATCCATTCCTCGTTTCGTCTCGATCAGAGTTACCGTTGAAACTTTATGATAAATTACAAAGACTCCTTTTCCCAAATGAAGTTCATGGTTATCGTATAAACGGAAACGGTTAACTTGAAACCACAGTTATCTAAACTATACGAGAAGTGTGAACTTTCTTGTTAAATCGACGGAGTATCATTACATGTTCTTTCGAATAAATCATGAAAACGTTTAAGTCGAAAATACAGCCCAAAGAGGCCTAGAACGAGGCTAAAGACCCACTTGCGATTTCATATGAAATTGAGCCCAACAATGTTATGACGGTGTATCATTACTCGCAGAAGAAGATAAATCTCACGTTTAGATTTAGGTACGTTTTGGAATATTATTGAGATTATGGAGCCATTTGAAGCTTAAAGAAAAGACGAGATGTATATGTACAGAAAACAGCAGTCG
The DNA here is from genome assembly GCA_905132765.1 of Moricandia arvensis. Classification (NCBI taxonomy): domain Eukaryota; kingdom Viridiplantae; phylum Streptophyta; class Magnoliopsida; order Brassicales; family Brassicaceae; genus Moricandia; species Moricandia arvensis. Next base: position 67,848 of record CAJHQP010001419.1, on the reverse strand, counting down.
AAGTTGGTATTTGGGAAGAGCATTGATCGACGCATCCTTAGGTCGGTCGACACTCATGCTGTCTGACGAGACCGACTAAGGTTATAAAAATTGCACTTCGACCCAAAATTTTATGTATTTGCAAGAAGATCCCTTGACGTGTTTTAGCCAATATTTACTATTTTCAGCCACTGTTTAGGCTATGCTTTATTCTACTTAGACATGTATTTGGAGAGAAGATCATAGACTCCTTCATGTATTTGACGGGAACTCCAATATTTCTTACTCTTATATTTTATGCAATCCATTCAATTTATTGATATGTTTTGCATGATCATGTTTGAGTAGTTTAGCTGTTATATCTAGAGATTTTCTAGGTTTTGATGAACTTGTGCTTTATAGAACTACTAGGGTAAACGTATTGTGTTCTTCACGAGGATTAATCTCATTGCTTTCTTCTAGAGTAATTTGTTTAAATGAATAATAAACAAAGCTGGAGTTGATGAAGAGACCAAGAAAATCAGGAGCAAGCAAATCAAGCATCTGGAACAAGCAGATTTGAACCTGTCCATACAGTCTTGCTCCACAAGTAACTTATCTTGCCCTAACTTAGCTTGCAAGGAAAGAAAGGAGTTGGGAGACTTAATATGGAAGTTGGGAGCCTCCAGAAGTAAAGGGAATCAAGTTTGAATGGGACTACTCAGTTTTGGTTTGATTTGGGCAAGAAGAGGTCACATGGGGTGCATAAGGAGTGCTGTAGACCACTCACTATCACCAAGGAAGGCTGTGCCTCTCCTCTGGTCCATTTCTCCCCCTCTGGACATGCCAGTCTGCTCACAACAGCCTGCTCTACACCAGTCTGTCCAGCCAGTTCTGAATCATATATCCATACAATATTATTAGTTTATTTCCTGGTTATATTGTTAGTTTAATGTCCTTTAATTTGGCTATAAAGCAACACCACATGTACCCACAAAATCTTAAAGGAGAATTGAGCCTCCTCCTTCATTATTCTCTCTAGTTCATACACTCTCATATTCTCTCTAATTCTCATACACTCTCTCATACTCAGAAACCCTCTTAAACTCTCCATACTCTTTCAAACTCTATGAAGTGAGAGTTAACTCTCTTCTTCACCAAATCTCCTATTCTCTAGTTCATGTACTCTCTCAAGTCTTTTACTCTCTGGTCACACGACCTCACACTCACAAACACTCTCAATCTCACTAAAATCTTTCATTCTCTCATTCAAGGCAATTCTGCCTTATACTATTGTTGTCATCCATTCTCTTGTTTTCTCTCAACCAGACTCTCACACACTTTCATTCTCACCATATTTTCTCTATTCTCACATTATTAAGTAGAACCTGATCTTTGGATAGTTGTGAGACACATGAGTGTAATAAACCCCTGAAATGAATCATGCTAAGCTAAGTTGATAGCCTCAACGAGAGTTGGCCTATGAACTTAGTGAACATATCGAATTGGTACATTTATGCTTATTTGGAGTATTTGGATCGCGCACCGAAAGTTGGGCTTCAAGGATATAAACATCTGATAGTAATCGTAGCGAGAGTTGGATGCCTTACTTATGAATTCGAGTTCTAGGATTGATCTTAAACAAATCCGAGTTTAAGATCAATCCTAGAACTCGAATTCATAAGTTCCGATTACTTGTTTGATATCCCTAAATCTAGCGCCTTTGCCATCTATTTCACAAACCAATTTTTTGCTTTGTTTTTTTTTGCTTTGTTTTTTTTTTGCTTTCATTTTATTTGCCCAGCTTAATTCATTAAATTGATAGTCTATTGTCTGATCATGCTTCTTGTAGACTTGATTCTCAAGTACTGCAATTGATTTCTTATTTGAGAGAGTTACTCTATGGTAATTTGAGCATATCACTCTCATATCAAATCACATCACATCCATGTCCACACTCATCACTTTATTGAAGTCACCCATTCTTGCTGTTACACACATCATTCTTATTCACTTATCCTACTCTTTCTTTAATACATTCATTTAGACCCACTCATTCTCGGTGTCTCACACATTAAAACATTCATCTATCCAGTTATTGATCGAAAAAAACTAAGCGTCCAATTCTTTCTAAAACCCTAGCTCTCACCAAATAATCATAACAAGTAATCATAGCAACCATTCACACAAGCAAAATAGCAATCAATCTCTCACATCAACACAAGGCAGTTCATTAAGTCTTTTAAACACTAAGAGTGTTCTTATGCAATATGATTTATGCATCTAATAGCCTAGCATCCATTATAATCTACTAACCTAATAGTAAGCAAGACTAACCAAACCCTATTTCGAATACCAAACAATATACAAGAGCATGAAAGTACATTAGATTTAAATGACTTCACCTGGATGTAGATCTGAATATATCTAGAAAAAAGGATCAAGGGAACACAACAAAAAACAAAGGCGACCAAGCGCACAGCTCGTTTAAAGGCGGAACGACTGGCGGGTGCTCCAACGTGGCGACAACAACAGCCAGCAAGGGGAGAGAGATGCCAATGTGAGGAGAGAGACAACAGCTGAGGAGAGAGAGAAGAGAGAGAAAAGAGAGGACTTGCAGGGGGGTGTATAGAAAAGGGAATGAGAACCTTAGGTATAGTTCTAACGGGCCATGAACCTAACAAGCCATGAACCTGACGGGTATTTTTTTAAACCAAAAAAAATTATATATGTATTTGAGTCATACAATTATGATGCACATACACATACAATTATGTTACATCTTGTTAAGATATCTATTGACATTCAAATTTGTATTAAAGCATGATTTACTAAACGTTATATGTATCAAAGGGCTCGACTAATCTTTATTTTGTTATGGCATTGTGGTATTTTTATGCTTCATCGAATATGTTTAGTAAGATATTCATCGACAATGAGGTAAAATTGTATTAAAGCGCTTAATTCATTAAACGTTGTCTATTTCATTAAAATAAAATCATTATTTATATATATTATTGTAAGTCATAATAGTATATTTTAATTAATTATTGAAGATGATATAATTGATTATTTACACTAATCAATCAGATATATAACATTTCTAGAAAATCTTAATAATAAATAATGTATTAATAATAAATCAGATTTTTTTAATAAAATTGGAATTTGATTTTAGTTATAACAAACTCTGTTACGGAAAAAATATTACAAAATTCTACTAAAAGTTTTTAATTTATATATATATATATATATATATATATTATACACTAATTAATTTTGTAACTAGTAATTAATATTATTGTAATTTAATTTTAATTAAAATTGTATTATAAAAATATTATATGATATTATAAAAATTCTTATTAGAGTCTATTTTATATTAAATTGAATTATTATTTGAATTAAATATAATATAATTATATTAAATTGGTAAATTAACTTATTTTCTTTTTCAAAGTTATTGAATTTAAATAATTATCGTTCACCACTAAAATGAGTTTAAATTATGTAATATATTTTTATTCAAAAATTAAAATTATTAGCATATGTTAAACTTTTATATCTACAACTATATATTATCATTTTGTTTATTTTGAAACTCACAACAATATGTTATCTAAAAATAAATATATGCAGCATATAATAGTACATAACTAAACTTTAATTTATGTATTATTTTTAAAAAATATGATATTAGAAAAATTAGAAATTTTAATAGTTCATTGACAATATTAATGGTAAGTTAGTTTTAATTATTAATTTAATGTTCATTTTTTGCTATAACAAAATATGTTGTGATAAATATAGAAACGCTCAGCAAAAATTCAACTATATTGTTTTTATAAAATATTCAATTAATTTAATAACAAAAAAAAAATAAAAGTCATATATTCTTCTAAACTAAAAATAGTTATTATAACTTATTTGATATTCTAAATTTTAATTACAAACAAACATAAAATGTGCGGGTGCGCGGATTCAACTATAGTTCGTATTAAAAGGTTTGAAAATGGTGCACTTTGGTATGATATCCATGGATAAGGTACATTTGTATTATTGGGCTTGATTCAGCAAATGTTATTTGTATGAAAGGGCTTGATTAGTTCTTTATTTGGTTTGGGACTATGGTATTCTTATGGTTCTTCACAAATTTTTGATGATTTTTTTTTCTTTTCTGGTTTTAATCGCTAACGAACCATCATTTCGTGTAACTTTTTTGATATGATAGAAGACAGTGTTCCAACAACAAAAGAGAGAAGGTATTGCGCACATGGAGAAAAAACATCTGTTTGATGAACATGCTGTCTTTATGTGTAAAATGCTATTAGAAATGTTGCAAAAACAAAGGCTAGTAGAAATATTAAATATGCCACTCGGAGATAAAATGACTTTCGTCAAATCCACAACCCCTTTTTTAATTTTTAATGTGAGCCACCAAATCTTTACAAAAATTAAAATTCCAGCAACTCTCTTTGACGTGACTATCTATGAAAAAAAATATTAAATTCCACAAATGCTATTAGAAATGTTGCAAAAACAAAGGCTAGTAGAAATATTAAATATGCCACTCGGAGATAAAATGTCATTCGTCAAATCCGCCAACCCTTTTTATTTATTTTTTAATGTGAGCCACCTAATCTTTACAAAAATTAAATTCCACCTACTCTCTTTGACGGACTATCTATGAAAAAAGAATCTTAAATAATCATTTATCTTGTTCACAAACTTCCGTCCCTAAGAGATGCCCACCTATAAGAGACTACAAGTGTATTTCAAACATATAGACTATAGTTGTGTCTCAAACATAAAAAATATTCGTAAATTAACTATTACCTATGTTTCACTTTATTTGTCATTCTAGATTTTTTTTTACACACAGATTAAAAAAACATTTAATTTTACATATTTCTAAAATAAAAACATCATTACCTATATAACTACATTTTAACCAATCAAAAAATAAAAATAGCATATAAAAGTAATAAATGTTGCATTGAAATCATAAAACGATATTTTTTTGAAAACGAAAATTTTACTCTACAACGACGTATAAATTGAAACGGAGGTAGTATTTAATTAACTTTCAAATAAAAAAGAATTGATTCAAGGGAGATTTTCCAAAAATAACATAAACTTCATTTAAAATGTAAAAGTAAACTCCATATTCAATCAAATGCAAAACTAATCTAAAAAATAACAAAATTATTATTTATCTCTTATGACCAAACAAAAAAATCACAATATTATTTTACGACTCTATCATTCAAAAGTTTACATTTAATAGAGAAAAGTCTACATAGTGTAGACATCTTAAAAAGTTTACTATGTAAACTTATACCTAAATCTACATCTTAATTTGATATAATAATTCTATTTTTAAAATATATAAAACTAATATGTCTGTTTTTTTTATAAATCATCACTATAAGAGCCAATATGAGGTGTAAAAATTATAATTTATAACTGAACTTTTAAAAAAAAAAAAAGAAAATTGATTTGCTAACCATGTATTGACAATGCTTTATGTGTTTACAACAAAAAGTTCTAACATGTAAGATCTTTTAGGGTTAGCTTTTTTAGGGTTAAAGTTTAAATTTAAATTTTAGTTTTAGGTTTGACTTAAAATCTTAGGTTATTTTTGAAAAATACCCTTGATTCAATATATGGGTGACCAGGTTAGTTTTAGGTTCTATGAACTTTTCAAACGTTTTCAATGGTGATCATTTTCAATATTCTTTTGTTATATTTTTTATTATTAAATATTTCCTTAAAAATCTTTTCAATGGAAATATCATTTTTGTCAACATATTCATATCATTAAAAGCCTATCGGCCAAATTGCAGAAATTACAAAGTTTCAAGGCAACTTCGTACCTGGACCGCGGGCCTGGCCTAGAAAGGATTGTTGTGGGCGGGTTTGGGCCAGGAAATTATAGGCCCAAAAAATAGTGGGCCTTGCGGGACCGGGCCGTAAGCGGTATGGGCCACATGTTGTCTTGCGGGTCTTTAGAATCCCGCAAACCCTAGCCTTCACTTCATTTCTTCAGTTCACCTGCAACAAAATAAGAGAGAGAGAGAGAGAGAGAGAGAGAAGGAAGGGGATTCGGTGACCTCTCTTCACACATGCATTTTGAAGCTCCGGTCGCCGGGGCTTGATAGTCTTCTTGAGCCAACAGAAATGTTTCCGACCTCTCTTTCCACCAAAGAAGACAATCCAGTTCTGGCGATCGGATCTTCATCGACGTTGGTTCGGTTCTCTCCTTCTCTCCATGCATGTCAAATCCGTGACTCAGAGGTAATTCTTTTTGTTGTCTCTCCACAACCGGAGCTCTTAGATCCACCACCTGAGCTCTTAGATCCACCACCGGAGATCTTAGCTCCTCCACCGGATCTTCTCCTTCCCTGAATGCACGGTCGATTTCTTTTCCTCTTCGAGTATATCTTCTGTCTTTTTGCTATTAACATTTAACAATCTTTATGGGTATGTGTTTGATAATCTGTGTCTTTGCTTACAGGTAAAAACAGTAAAACTCGACATGCATGTAACCTGAGGTAACAATCTCAGTCTCTTTGCTTAGTTTATTAGTTTTGTCTCGGTATGTGACGTGTGTCTGATGTTTTTTCTGTCTCGGTGAAAAAATTTTCTTGTTTGTTAGAAGTTTATTTGGTTTTTATTAGTTTTGCTTCGGTGTGACTGATACATCTTTTGTTTTTTTTATGTATATGGATCTATACTGCCTGGAGTTGATGGTGAAAAATGAAGAAGGAGACGACTAGTAATGTCAGCTAAGTTCTCCACTTGACTTGACTCTATATATATAATTATGTTTGTTTGATGTTCGTTTGATGTTTGATGACTTGATGTTTAGCTAAGTTTGTGTTTGATGTTTAGCTAAGTTTGTGTTGGTGTTTGACTTGTCTTAAATTCTCGGGTCTAACTTTCTAAACTCATTATTTCAAGTGGTTTATTTATAGCAACTTGTGTTCTGTCTACATTTCCTTGAGCTTCTCTTGCTCAATCCATAGTTGCTTTTAAAACCTTAGGTTAGTAAGCTTTTAATATGGTGACTCTTGTATTAACTAGTTCAGCGAGTTGAGGCCTCCTAGCTTATGAAAAATCATCCTTAAGGAATGAAGGATGCTGGTTCGTGAGCTAGGAGCCTTAACTCACTGTGAAGTTGATACAAGTATTGTTTAAACTTCCTGTCTTTCTTAGGAACCCGCACTCTTGCTTGAATTATATCATAAACTTGTTTGAACATGTGTTTTTAACTCGATGTCTTGATTAGAAACTCATTTGAACTCGATGTCTTGTTTGACTTAGCTTAAAAACTTGTTGTTTTGCATATGTTGCTTGTCATCGAGCAATTTTTTTTAGGAAATTGGAAATATAAATTTTAGCAAATATTAATTAAAATAACTAACAAATTAGAAATCCCAACCACTTAACTTAGGTCAAAGATATCGACTTGAACTGGAAAAAAAAACCTAACCAAAGAAATTTGAGAGACGATGGGATCAAGAGGCGACTCAAGCGAAGTAGATGCAGAGACCATGGATACTAACTGGTCGCCGCTTCATACTTGTGACTTGGAGGTAATGGACAGAAGCCGAGAAGCAAAAAAAAAGGCTCATCAGTGTAGAGGATGATTCTGATGATTCTGATGTTCAAATCACGCAACCAACCCAAATAAGCCACGAAGACAAACTAGTTTTGGAACAGTCCTAAGGAAACCTATGTTCCACTCCACTATAGATGGTGGTATTGGGTCATCCTCACAGGCATGTAGTCAGAAGAAGTTAGTTCCATTGAAATCTGTGGAAGTAGCAGAGAAAGTGGTGCATGCAACCTCATCAAGACTCTTCACGCCGCCGATAACTTCTCCGCATTGGCTCTTCATCGTCACCATCATTTCTCTAGAACTCCATCCAAGGGCTGAACTCCAAATTTTTGCAATAACCTCTATTTTGATCGCTGTAGATTGTTACTATAATCTCAAATCACTATCTTAATTAAGTATTAAAGAGCTTGATAGATAAATGAATAGACCAATTGTTAGGACATCAACCAAAGTAGACCCCAACTTTACCTAATCTAACCTCAATTTCATCAATCATCTCTTATCTTTCTAACTTATCAACCAAAGATATACTTCAAGCAAGCCCAATTTATTGGCCGTAATGCATGAAGATTGATACTCTACTGGGAGGAACTAGAACGACATCAGAATGAAAATTTACAAAAAACCATAGAGGACGCATCTGGTCACACCGGAAGAGAAGTGGCCCCTCTGATTGATGCTTTTTTACTCACAACTTCCACATGAAAGGGCCACCATATACTCCGACTGAAAGATGATCGGAAAATCTTATTGATGCACATCAAAATCGCCTAGCGAAGGTATATTTGACCAAGCGGAAAACAAAATTGATCAGTAAATCGAAGTATATTACAAGGACACAAAAGATCTGATCAATAGATCAGAAGATGAAACATAAACTTTGGGTCTCTCCCCGTGAAAGATTTTGGAGAGAGAGAACAAAGAGAGAGACCTCAAAAGAAATATCTTAATAACTCAAAGAATCCTAAAACTATTAAGTAAATAATATAGTAGTAATCTATTAAATTTGAATATTAAACAAGAAAAATAAATATTAAATCCCTCAAAAAACATCTCAATTTATTTACTAGAGCATGGTCGTCTTCTCTTTTGTCTTTATTATTATTATCCCTTGAGTAATAATTTTTGTTTAGTATTTAGTGTTAGCTTGAATGACTTGTTTTTATATCATATGTGAATTGTTATTTTTTTGTTATCATATTTTTGTAGAACTTATTTATACTAAGGAAATCCAACTCAATCTTATTGGTTGACTAAATATTTTAATACAAATATTGCGATGTTGGAATGGGCTGGGTTTTATTTTTTATAATGACTAAGTAAATCATTTAATCATTTTAATTTAATTAAATCATTTAGTTTCACTCTTGCTCTTATATATTCTTCGTTGGGTTATTTTTATATTACGTCTATCATGTCTGTGAAACTATATATATATATATATATATATCCAGATAAGTATTGGAATTAAGATTTTTTATTATTATTTTGTGTGTAACTTATATTTTATTTTCACATTTATTTAAAACACACAATTTTATTGTTTATATAATTAAAACAAAAATATCATTTAATTGTAATTATTTGTAATAATATTTGAAATACCTATTTACAAATCATATATTTATTTTACGTCTTTAAAATTTAAATAAAATTTGAAAATATTTAATTTATTCTCAATTATAAGTTATTTTAAATTTTATTATTGGGGCTTTTTCAAAACCAACCTGCAATTTCAAGTCAATATCAAAACTAACTTCATTTTTTATCATTACTATTCACCTTTGAAAATTTCAACCTGCAATTTCAAGTCAACCTGCCTTTTAACCTTTGAAAACAAAAACAAAAGAAAGTAAGTAGACTTACTACGAAATCTAAGTAAAAGAGGTTAGCTTTTGCATTTGACCAAACTTTGAGCAACTTTTGACTTTCCATAGTAGACTTCATCGGAAGTCTACATTGAGTATATTATTCTGGAAGTCTACAAAAGGATAGTTTTGTATTTAACGAAATCTTTGACTGCTTTGAATAGGTTACTTTTGTATTTGACTAAAATGTTATAATGTTGACTAAAACAAAAAAGAAGGGTAGACTTCATATTCAATCTACTAATCCCAGAAAACAATGTATACTGCATATGAAGTCTATGTTGCGGTCAAAATCGGTTACGACGAAATCAACGTCAGAAAGGTACCGAGAAAATGCGCCCTTTGTGTAAGAAAGAGATAATGTCTAGAAAAAAGGGGAAACAGAGAAGATCGGGGTCGAATCTGGACTGACCACAAAGGCGCAGTCTGCACAGATAAGTCATCAGGAAATTTTTGTCCAAACAGCACGGGTAAACGTATCCCCGAACGAGAATACAACAAAACGACTAGAAGACTCGATCATCTAACTCCCCGGATGGATAAGATGGCCGAGCAAGACGTCCAGCTTGTCGAATGGGAAAACCAAGCCACATGGTCTGACCAGCTCACCCATATGGCAAGTTGGACGGCTCAGACCAACAAACTCGCCATACAGGCGAGTTTGACGGCTCAGACCAACAAACTCGCCATACAGGCGAGTTTGACGGCTCAGACCAACAAACTCGCCATACAGGCGAGTTTGACGGCTCAGACCAACAAACTCGCCATACGGGCGAGTTGGACGGCTCGGACCAACCAACTCGCCCGTATGGCGAGTTACATGGCAATGACCAACAAACTCACCATACGGGTGAGTTGGACGGCTCGGACTAACCAACTCGCCCGTTTGGTGAGTTGGACGGCACAAACCAACCAACTCGCCCGTATGGCAAGTTGGACAAGCCCAACTCGCCATATGGGCGAGTTGGGTGGCACGAGCAATCCAATTCGTTCCATCGGCAAGTCGGATCAGTCAATCTATTTTCACCTCGTCCCCGTTAACTCCCTCTCTCGATACTTGATCAAACTTATCTTTGTTCTGTCTCGATCAGGGTTGACATTGGAACTTTTTCGAATGAACTCATTTTCTCGAGAAAGGATCAGGTAAATCGTATGAGACGGTAACGGTTAACTAAACACCTAGAGTCATATGCTTCATACAAAAGATCCTAACTCTCGTTTTAGCAATACTATTTCGACAAAATTATAGAAACACTGAAGTCAGGAAACGACCTGATGAGGTCTAAAGCTCGGCCAAAGTCCCACTCGCGATTTTATCAGAAGTCAAGCCCAAACTTTATGACATTTTATATTTTATTTTGCAGGAAAGGATAAATGTAAAGTTCGGAAGATAAATATCAAGATCGGAGGATAAATGTTAAGTTTCCGAAGATATTTTTGAAGATCGAGTTAAAAAGGCATATTTCCGCGAAGCAATAAATTTGACCAGGGGTAGAAGGGGAAAGAGAAAACCACCTCTATAGGAATATATAAGGACTTCAAGGGTGATGATGCAGAAGACACACAAAAATCTCTACTCAAAGCAAACATAGCTTAGCACTTAGAACATTTAGGCAACTTTCCGTTTTTGTTATTCGAGCTGCGACTCAACTAGAGTTTTGCAGTCTTAGGTTATTAGAACTAGGGATCTTGCCGACACCTCTCATAGCCAAGACAAATATCCTGTTGTAAACGCTCAAACGCAAATTTGAAATACGACTTCTATTTGTTCTCTTTTCGATTCTTAATTTGTTTCTCGTATTTACTTCGTATTCTGACTGATTGGCGTGTGGTTTAGCAGATATCCGGGACCTCTGGGAAACTAGGTTTTACCGTGCGTTCCTAATTCAACAGAAATTGACAGTGCGGATTTCGGTTCCCACAGTTTGGTGCTAGAAAGAGGGGGGGGGTCGGATTAATCTACCTCATGGCCACAAAACGCTTGATTGAAACAATGTCTAGAAATATGAAAGACAATACAGCAGCTCGCAACAATGCTGGTAAAACAACTTCAGCAGTGACTGCTCTCCCCACCAACGCTTATGCAAACGCCGCAGTGCTTGAGAAAATCGAAAACCTAGTCGCGACCCTTCGCCACAGGCGGGGCAACGAAACAAACTCGCGATTTCTCTCACTAAACAGAAAGGGTAACAATAAAATCTATTAAACCCGGTAAAAGTTTGAGTTGAAAAAAATCTCAGTGCATAAGGTTTCGATCAAAAGACCTTTTTCGAAAAAAATTCGGAAAATAAAACTATATCTCCCAAAAATTGCGGAGAAATCCTAGATTACTCGCGAAGAAAGGAAGCACAACAAATCGGGCGCACAACCCCTCACTGCTGTACTTCTTCCAATTTTTTTTTTGAAGAAACAAAGTTGATCTCTATTGAATCACACGAAACCTAAAACGGGTGATGAAAACTAAACTAGGAAAAAAGAGAGATCGTATCCCTCACGGCTAAAACTTTTTCTGAAACCCAAGATTTCATAAAGAGTCAAGCTCCGATTCTATGCGATACTTACTTCGGAAAAACTACTCAAAATCCCCTCGGATAGATCCTGCGGAAATGAGTAATTCTCCGATTAAATTGACTCCCGATAATTAAGCTCATCACAGCCAAAGATTCAGAGGCAAAAACGTAAGTTTTACAAAAGAACGTCTCTCGTACAGCCAAACACGAAAACACGCCTACATAGCAAATTTCGTAAAATTAAACTCAACAACATTCTACGAAACAGCTTTCGTAAAACTAAACACATGACATTTCGCGGAATAAGTTTTGTAAATTAAAGCTCAACAACATTTTCCGAAATATCTTTCGTAAAATAAAACTTGACAATGTTTTAGGGAACACTGTTTGTAAAGTGAAACGAGTTAGAATACAACTTTCGTAGAAGAAAATCGAAAACATTTACGAAACGACCGCACCAGCATACCATCCAAACTCGAGTTTGACTAGTCCAACTCGCTGAACGGGCGAGATGGACAGTACAAGCCGTGCAACTCACCCATTGGGGAAGTTTTGCTAGTCTAACTCGCCGAACGGGAGAGTTGGACAATACATGACGTGCAACTCGCCCATTCGGCGAGTTTGACCAGTCCAACTCGCCCATTGGAAGATTTCGACAAAACAAGCATTACTTTGGCTCTCCTTTGTGATCATCTTCGAATACCGATTGAAATGCTTTTCATTTCGTCTCAGTCAAAGTTTCCATTGATATTTTACGATCAAAACAAGTTGGACGCACTGCCCAACTCGCCATTCGGCGAGTTGCCCAATCCAAATTGTCAAACGGGAAAGTTGGACTGGATGAGCACACTTTTGGCTCACCTCTGCGTTCTCCTTTGATTCTGATCAAAATTCTTTTCATTTCGTCTTAATCGAAGTTTCTGTTGAGATTTTACGATCAAAACAAGTCAGACGCACATGTCAGACCAGTCTAACTCGCCGAATGGGCGAGTTGTACAAAACAAGCCGTCTAACTTGCCCGTTCGGCGAGTTTGAACAGTCCAACTTGGCGAACGGGCAAGTTAGACTAAACGAGCCGTCTAATTCGCCGAACGGGCGAGTTGGACGAAACGAGCCGTCTAACTCTCCCAATGGGCGAGTTGGATTGGATGAACACTCTTTTGACTCACTTTTGTATTCTCCTTGGATTGCAGATTGAAACGCTTTTCGTTTCGTATCAATCAGAGTTTCCATTGAGATTTTACAATCAAAACAAGTTGGACGCACTATCCAACTCGCCTCGATGGCGAGTTTAATTTGTTCCCTCCAAATCCCTTCATGGCGAGTTGGTCAGGCCCTGATAAGCTTCTCCTTTGTGTTCTCTATCTAATCTTGATCAAAACACTTTTCGTTTCATCTCAATCGGTGTTTCAATTGAGATTTTACGACAAAAACAAGTAAGACTCGCCTAAACTCGTTGACTTACTCCTACTCGGCCTCTTGGGCGTCCTACTCGACCTCTTGGGCATTTTACTCGCCTTCCTTTACATCCTAGTCACCCTTACCTCCATCTTTGTGTTCACCTTTGAATCTCGATCAAAACATCTCTTGTTTCGTCTCGATTGGAGTTACCATGGGAACTTTATGATAAAAACCGCAAGACATGTTCGAGCCTAAACATGGCCAGGAAGAACTAATATTTTTACCATTATTAAGGGGCATACAGACACAAGCAGAGTAAGGGGATATGAGCAAGTAAAACGGAGAAGAGGTTAACCCAAACCTTCGAGAAAACTAAGGTATAGCCGGCTTAGAACTTTTTGAAATCAGACTTGAAATTTTCGTAGGAAAAAATAAAAACGCTTCAGAGATCGCCATAAAACTTTAGGGAACTTAGGATCTAGGAGAATAGTCTAGCGAACTAATTCTTAGGAATTTTCCTGTCTCGGTGTATTGTTCTGCGACTGCTCAGGTAGATCATGCAAACCGATCTAAACTCTCGGAAAATCGAGAAAAGATCGCCACGCACACTCAGCTCGCTCCCTAAGGAAAGAACGAACTAGAAACAAAAATGTAGTCTTAAAATCGACTCATTCCTAGCAATTTTCTTAAAACCAAAGTATTCCTATTCGTCAACCTGAAAGTCACCAAGACAAAATCCTAGCGTCGTTTTTAAACCGACCTGGATTGTCGACAATCCCAATCTCCAAAAGAAAAAACGTGCACAACCCTTCAAAATGTCGGTTCAGCCATTTTCCATCGTAGAAATGGAGGGAGTAGGTACGTATACTATACTCGTATACTCCCATACTTCACAAAAAAAATTGTCTCGGCATCGAGAAAACGCTTTCGACAAAGCAAACTCTCACAGTAGTAGACAGAAAATCATTTAGGCCATGCGATGTGATGCAAAGCTTGACAAGTCTCCATCTCAAGATGTGGAACCCAAAGAATGAAAGAGTTAAGTTACTGATCAACGCTTGGCTTAATGGATAGTTTCAAGGTCTAATTGGGATGATCTATGAAGTTATGGATAGAGAGAAAGAAGAGCTCTTGATACCGCTTGGGAACAACTTGAAAAAGGAAGATGAAACCAGTTGAAAGAGTCTAGAGAGGACGAGCTGATTGAACCATGGACAGGTGAGTTAGGTGAACCTAAGCAAGGCGATAAAGGTGCAACCGACTAGACGAGAAACAAGATGGAAATAAAGAGAAAAGCACGTAAGCTCAATCTGAGCTATGGATGTCACTTTTCACGTACAAGTATGTATGAAGACGAAGTTATTCAATTCAAGAGACATATGGATAAGGCTGAATATGATGCGCGAAACAAGGCTTTCTCGGCCCAAAGAGAGAAGAATCTCGATCCAGTTGCTTTCTTGGTTGGGCAAACTACTTGTGCACGTGCCAAAGACCATCAAGAGGGTTACCAACACTTTGTTCAAGTCATGTAAGAGCCTATGAAGGACTTGGCTGAAAAGGGGCCTTATCAGCCCATGAGGAGAAAGGATCGACCACCTTGGGCTTTAGTTGGTCGAATTATTTAGTTTATGTTTTTGGGCTTTTTAGTTAAGTGTAAACCTACTAGGTTTAGGTTTGGTGTTTTATAAACCATTTAGGAATAGGTTTTGGGTTTCTTAAACCTACTAGAAATAGGTTTTGGTATTCCTTTTTAGATTAGGATTGAGATTTTCTAGTTAGGGTTTTTTGTTTTTCTATATAAGCCAAAGCTACTACATATGTAACCTTACGCAACCTTTTTCATAAAACCATCAAGCTTTCGGCTTTTTTTTTGTCTCTTTGAGACTTCTACCTTGATCATACACGTGATCAACTCCATCTATCATCACCAGGAAGTTAACTCTTCTATTTACGTGATTTCCAACAGGCATCAACCTATACGAGGTTACACTCGTAGATAGCTGCAGCAAAACAACCTTAGGGTATTCCATAACCCTATTGTGAAGATCATCCACCATCTTAGAGCCTTAAAGCTCACGGATCAATACCCAAACGTCCTTCAAGTGATTCATGGGCAAGACAGCCTATCCAAGGCCGTATCAAGTGCTCAGATGGTGTGATGCAAACCAGCAGCAAAGGTAAGAAAGAACAAAGCATGTTGGAGTTACATGTATCAGCCAAGGACCGGCAACAGTTTGGAAAGGGCAGGGACGATCCATTACTCAAAGAGGAGTATGGAAGTTGCTTCACACGACCTCCTGATCAGAGTAAGTCTAAGCTATGAACACACACCAACATGTACATGAGAAGGACGTGGGTACACTCCAACTAGACAGGAGCAATCCAATACCAGCTTAACAAAGAGAAAGAAGAAACTTACTTAGGAATAGACTATATTGAGCAAAGTTCTAAGGAGTCTCTGAGGCATGAGGATGAAATGCAATACCTTGTGTTTGAGCCTGGAGGGAGTCTTGGCGTCCTGAAGTTCAGAACAAATCAAAGAGAGCTCGTGGTTATAAATGCCTGAGGAGAAGGATCAAGAGAAGACATAGACATTGTCGAGTTCTATGTTCAACAACTCGACCAAAGATGGTTAGTGCACGACCTTAGGAATGTCAGGGGCAAACCAAATCTCCAGTGTGAGTATGGAGACCATTGTACACGGCCACCAGACAATCTAGAGACTTTTCTCATGTCCAGGACAACGGGTTTTGAGTGGAGTGATCAAGGTTCTATCATCCTTCAAGGCTCGGATTTGAGGACAAATTCTTTTGAAGGGAGAGAGGATGATGCGATCCTGATCAGCTTGATCAGTCTCCATCTCAAGATGTGGAACCCAAATAATGAAAGAGCTAAATTACTGATCAACGCTTGGCTTAATGGACAGTTTCAAGGTCTAATTGGGATGATCTATGAAGTTCTGGATAGAGAGAGAAGAAGAGCTCTTGATACGGCTTGGAAAAAACTTGAACAAGGAAGATGCAACCAGTTGAAAGAGTCTAGTGAGGACGAGCTGATTGAACCATGGAAAGGTGAGTTAGGCAAACCTAAGCATGGCGATAAAGGTGCAACCGACTGGACGAGAAACAAGATGGGAATAAAGAGAAAAGCACGTAAGCTCAATATGAGATATGGATGTCACTTTTCACGTACAAGTATGTATGAAGACGAAGTTATTCAATTCAAGAGACATATGGATCAGGCTGAATATGGAGATGCGCGAAACAAGGCTTTCTCGGCCCAAAGAGAGAAGAATCTCGATCCAGTTGCTTTTTTGGTTGGGCGAACTACTTGTGCACGTGCCAAAGACCTTCAAGAGGGTTATCAACACTTTTTCAAGTCATGTAAGAGCCTAGGAAGGATTTGGCTGAAAAGGGGCCTTATCAGCCCATGAGGAGAAAGGATCAACCACCTTGGGCTTTACTTGGTCGAATTTTGTAGTTTATGTTTTTGGGTTTTTTATTTAAGTGTAAACCTACTAGGTTTAGGTTTGGTGTTTTATAAACCATTTAGGAATAGGTTTTCGTTTTCTTTTTTAGATTAGGATTGAGATTTTTAGTTAGGGTTTTCTGTTTTTCTATATAAGCCAAAGCTACTGCATATGTAACCTCACGCAACCTTTTTAATAAAACCATCAAGCTTTCGGCTTTTCTTTGTCTCTTTGAGACTTCTACCTTGATCATAAATGTGATCAACTCCATATAACATCACCAGGAAGTTAACTCTTCTGTTTACGTGATTTCCAACAGGCATTAACCTATACGAGGTAACACTCGTAGATAGCCGCAGCGAAACAACCTTAGGGTATTCCATAACCCTATTTTGAAGATCATCCACCATCTAAGAGCTCTAAAGCTCAAGGATCCATACCCAAACGTCCTTCAAGTGATTCATGGGCAAGACAGCCTATCCAAGGCCGTATCACGATGCCTCATAAAACCGATCATCCATTACTTTTGCATAACTATGACATTTTATACGGAAGAGCCTACGAGAAAACAAGATTGGTGTCATGAAAAATGACTTCGCAATACGGAAAAGAGAATGAGGAAAACACATTCATTGTTCGCAAAAATCACGAGTAATCTGCAAACGACATTCTCAATTTACTTCTATGCCATTCACTCCTCGTAAAACTTACGCGAAACATCCTTCATATAGCCACACCATGTCACTTGAAGAAACTTTCAGAAACGAACGTAGCTAGTTTTACGGAGACGTGCTTTGGACATTTTGCGGATAGCGAAAAACAAAGTCATATGACTCGTCTCTCGACAAAAGAAACTAAACTTTATCTCTTCACACTACGATCTTCAGATCTCATTCCTTAGCCATGTGGCTCACTGGATTTTTCCTCCCATCTCCCTCGGTTCCATCCGAGCAAGAAATAATCTCGCACGGTTCTTTATCTAGCCTTTTAGGTTTTGTCTTCATCATACAGAATCAAAACAATTTTCGTACGATTATTGCACGGAAAACTCCGACTTGGTCCGTCGATCTCGACAAACGCTCTTTGGCCCTCAGCCAATTACACCTTCCGATAAAATCCGAACTTGAAAGTTCGAAACTAACATGATCTTAGTGTTAACACGAACGTGCCATAGTCTGTCCATGACCAGAAACGTCCTCGGCTATTCGGCTTAACACATCCTTCAGATCGAGCCAAGATGTTTGAGCAACCACTGCTCCACCCAATCACTTAGCGGCAAAATTACAATCCACAATTAGTTTAAAATGCCAAGTGCAAATAATTATTGTATAACCCATAATCGGAAATCATACGAAAAATTCTTAATATCGAAACTTAGTCATAACCACCGTCCGGTTAACGGAAAACATAAACTTGTCGACAACTGACCAAGTTCAATATGTTCCGCAGTTTACTCTAAACCCAAATCGTTTTACAAGTGAAAAGCGGCACATAAGGAAAAACTCGTAATAAAGATCCTAGAGCTATACGAAGTATCCTTAACTATAGACGAAATAAGTCTCGGGGCGCGACTCTTCACAAAGCACAGCGAAGAAAGTCGAATATTCTCAGGGACAAATTTACGTGATCCACTAGTCCTAATTCCTCGTAAACAAACCAAAACATTTCTCTAACAAAAGATTAAAAAAAAAACTTGCGATGCCACACATCTTCAAGCCCGCAAAAATTTCAAGCACGAAATGCGGCATACGAAAGAAAAACTAAACCTTCGACACAGCGAGACGTCGCTAACGCTCGGAGAACTATCTTTCTTCAAAACTTTCCGAAACGGAATGCTCACCTTAAATACAGTCCGTCCACGACTATAAAACATACACACTGATGCACCCCAGTACGTGGAACCAGCCCAGCATGGTGATCAGGACGATCAGATCAGTCCAACCGAGGTTCACCCATCCAACCGTACCAAATCAACGGACAGAGCCGTTTACAGAATCGACCCGCGTACATCCGGAAATGACCTAAGGCTGGAACCACGACCTAATGAACGAATTGACTGTCCGACAACAAGTCTTTCCCGACCCATTCGACATTCTAAGACCAGTAGTCAAGCCAGAACTCAAGATCAACGAGTGGAACCTGAGTTAGGACACAACACTTCACTTCTGGCCCGTTTGGTACGTACGGCATGTCCCGATGGTCATGAACATGACCTTTCCGACCAGTTTGATGATTTCATGATGATCGATCATTCTAATATCTCTAAAGCAAGGATACTTAAGCTCTCTGAAGATTTGGCTCATCTAAAGTGGTCATCCATTCACGAAAGTTCATCAATCACCCACACGGACACACCACAGTACGTCCTGCTCCTTACCGCAGTACACCCGTTGGGTACGGAGGAACCTGGACAGTAGGCGAAGGGTTATTTGTTGACCATAAAAGATTCAGATGAACCTGGACAGTAGACCAAGGGTCATTTCGACAAGATCAAGAACCAAAGAGTCATTTGACTATTTTTAATCTTTGTTGCTTTTTTATGCATGTTTTCCCACAAAATTATAATCCTTTCATATGCCTTTGCTACTATAAATATGTAATCTCATTTCAGCAATAAACCATTCGATTATCATCTTTGTTTTGAGTTAAACTCTTTGTTCTTTGAAGAACTCTTCTTGTTTTTTGGTGAGTCATATCCAAGTTAAACAATCCTCAAAATCGTTGGACTTGTGAGTCATATCAAGCAACGACTAGAGAACCTTCCTTTGGTGGACTTATGAGTCATATCAAGCACCAACTAAAGTCGGGAATATCGGAGGCCATCCGCAACCTTCGTGCGACCCTTCAATTCATCCAGTTCTCATCTGTGAGTTCATATCTAATCCAATCCGGTCTAGTGATCCTATCTAGGGCGTATCAAGTGGTATCAGAGCCACTCTTCCGGTATTGTCTATTCATCCATCTTTCTCATCTTCCATATTCTTCAAACACTTCTTCTTCTACCTATCTTAAATCCGGGCCCCTCATTACCATCCACTAGTCTCAAAAAAAAAAAAATCTCGATAAAAAAAAGATTCAAGAGTTTGATTTGTGGATTGGTGGTAGAAGAGAAAGCCTGCTGGCTGAGGAGAAATCCAGCCTTTGAGGAGGTTAAAACGGATTTCAAAACCCCAAAAATCTCTTATCTTTCTATCTTGAGAAATTCCCTCTTGTTTATTTGGAATTGTCCATTGGGATTCTTGATCAGTTTTCTTAGAACCTAGAGTGGAAACTCGTGTGTGTGACCACCAAAATCTGAGAGAAACACGTGTGTGGGTGAGGATCAAACACTTGAGAGTGTGAGATTTTTATCTAACGTTTTGTGTTTAAGAAATTTCAGGAACCATGAATAGTGAAGGAGAAAGAAACCAACCCGGAAATTCATTTGCTGGATTATCTAACCTACAAATGCGTGCTTTGAATGATTCTATGACTAACTTGATGAATGCAGGTTTAGATCAGATCCATCAAAGGCTTGATGAGCTTCAGGCCAGCCAACAAACTCATCCTAGAACCGGAGCAAGAAGAGATCGCCCAAGGAGGTACAACCGGTCCGATGATGAGACCCTAGGGGAAGATCTTCGAGAGGATGAATTCAGATCAACCAACCGACCTAGGAGAGGTCATAGAAACCGAGAGCAAGGTGATATCAATCCATTTGCTAGAATTGATCGTGCTGATGATAGCTTAGGAGGATTGAAACTGAAAATCCCAACTTTTGATGGTAAAAACGATCCTGATGCTTTCCTTGAATGGGAAAGAAAGATTGAACTTGTCTTTGATTGTCAAAAATTTTCTGATCTTAAGAAAGTTAGATTGGATACTACTGAATTCTCTGGCTATGCTATTAACTAGTATGACCAAGTTGTGACTCATTGGAGGAGAACAGGTGAAAGGCCAATTGAAACATGGGATGAGCTTACCATGCTGATGAGGAGACGATATGTGCCTGCTCACTATCACCGTGACCTCCACGAGAAGTTGAGACGCCTACTTCAGGGCACCAAGTCCGTGGAAGACTACTACCAAGAGATGGAGATCTTGATGATCAAGGCTGATGTGGACGAGCCTATGGATGCCACTATGGCACGATTTCTTTCAGGTCTCAACCGTGACATCCAAGATCGTATGGAGCTTCAAGAGTATGGTAGTGTGGATCAGATGTTACACAAAGCCATTTTGATTGAACAGCAAGTCAAAAGAAAGAGCTACTCAAGACCGGCTCTTGCTCCCAAACCGGCATACGCTCCAAAACCAAGCTATCAAGACAAAGGTAAGTCTTCTTCCACAACACATAATGCTTTTAAGACTAATGTTCCTGCTCGTGTGGACAAAGGAAAGGAATTTGAGACTTCTGGCCGAGCAAGAGACATTAGGTGCTTCAAGTGTCAAGGTCTAGGACACTATGCCAAAAACTGCCCCAACCAGCGAGTGATGATTCTCATGGAGAATGGTGAGGTTGAGTCCGAGGATGAAGAGAAGGACAAGGAGGATTTGGGTCCTATCTTTGATGAGGAAGAGGAAGCCTATGACTACCCACATCATGGACCCCTACTTGTTGCTAGAAAGACCTTGGATGATCCCGTTTTCAATGAGAAGGACGACCACTTGGTCGACTGTTTTGGGCCGACCTTTGAAACTGATGCTGGTCCTATCTATGATGATGAGGATAGCCTTGACTACCCAACTTCCGGTCCGCTTCTTGTTACTAGGAGATCTTTGAGTGTGCAACCCAAAACCAACGACAAAGAGGAAAGGGAGAATCTCTTTCATTCTCGTTGCCTCAATTCTGAAAAAGTGTGTTCTTTGATTATTGATGGAGGAAGTTGCACTAATTTGGCTAGTGACACCCTTGTAAGGAAACTTGGGCTTGTTACTCGGCCTCTTTCTCGACCTTTCAGGTTGGAATGGCTAAATGAGGCTGGAGAGCAATACGTGAAGGAACAAGTCACAGTGCCCCTTACCATTGGATGATATGAGGATGAAGTCGTTTGCAACGTTCTACCTATGGACGCTTGTCACATTCTCTTGGGTCGACCATGGCAGTTTGATAAGAAGGCCGTGCATGATGGATTCACAAATCGACACTCCTTTGACCATAAAGGGAAGAAGATCACACTGGTACCCTTGACACCTTTGGAGGTTCATCAAGACCAGATACAACTCAAGAGGAACCGTGACAAAGAGCCCAAACCCGACAAACCTGAATCCTCTCAAAAGAACTCCAACTTCTTTATTAAAGAAAGTCAGGTCAGGAAATCTCTTTACTCTCAAAAGCCATTTCTTTTACTTGTGTACAAAGAATCTCTTATGGCCGCTTCTTCTTCTGACCTTGCACCGGAGATTCTGAGTGAACTTCTAGATATTTTGCAGGAGTTTTCTGATGTTTTTCCAGATGATAATCCCAAGGGACTGCCACCAGTTCGAGGCATTGAGCATCATATAGATTTTGTTCCAGGTGCATCTCTACCGAATCGACCAGCTTATCGTACCAATCCGGTGGAGACCAAGGAACTTCAGAAACAGATTGGTGACCTTCTCTACAAAGGTTACATCCGGGAGAGCCTTAGTCCTTGTGCCATGCATGTTCTGTTAGTACCCAAAAAGGATGGCTCATGGCGTATGTGTGTGGACTTCCGTGCCATCAACAACATTACGGTAAAATATAGGCATCCCATTCCTAGGCTTGATGACATGCTTGATGAGTTAAATGGTTCATGTGTTTTCTCTAAGATTTATTTGAAAAGTGGTTATCATCAGATTAGGATGAAGGAAGGTGATAAATGGAAAGCTGCATTTAAGACCAAACTAGGATTGTATGAATGGCTTGTGATGCCATTTGGGCTTACTAATGCACCTAGTACTTTCATGCGTTTGATGAATCACGTCTTGAGATCCTTCACTGGTCATTTTGTGGTAGTTTACTTTGATGACATTCTCATTTACAGCAAGAACCTTGAAGATCATAGGATGCACTTGAAATTTGTTCTTAAAATTCTTAGGAAAGAGAGGCTTTTTGCAAATCTTGGTAAATGCTCTTTTGGAACAAATAACATGGTGTTCTTAGGCTTTGTTGTAGGTGCAGATGGACTAAGAGTGGACGAGGAAAAGATCAAAGCTATCCGGGACTGGCCTAGTCCATCGACCGTGGGCGAAGTGAGAAGCTTCCATGGCCTTGCCGGCTTCTATAGGCGATTTGTTCCGAACTTCAGTACCATCGCAGCCCCATTGACTGAAGTAATCAAGAAGAATGTCAGATTCAAGTGGGAACAAGCTCAAGAAGAGGAATTTCAGATTCTAAAAAGGAAGTTGACTCAAGCTCCTTTACTTGTACTTCCTGATTTTTCTAAGACTTTTGAGATTGAATGTGATGCTTCCGGAGTTGGTATTGGTGCTTTCTTGATGCAGGATAGGAAACCCATTGCCTACTTTAGTGAGAAACTTGGAGGCGCCACACTCAACTACCCTACTTACGACCAAGAGCTATATGCTCTGCTGAGAGCTCTACAAACATGGCAACACTACCTTTGGCTTAAGGAGTTTGTGATCCACACAGACCATCAGTCCTTGAAACATCTTAAGGGCCAACAAAAGCTGAACAAGAGGCATGCACGTTGGGTGGAGTTCATTGAGACATTTCCTTATGTCATTAAGTACAAACAACGTAAGGACAATGTAGTGGCTGATGCCTTGTCTAGAAGGTATGTACTTCTTTCAGCTCTTGAAACAAAGTTGCTTGGTTTTGAATTTATCAAGGATTTATATGCAACTGAGTCAGATTTCAAAGAGATTTTCAGAAAGTGTTCAAAAACGGCTTATGGCAAGTACTATCTTATCTCTGGATTTTTATTCTTTGATAACCGCTTGTGTGTGCCCCAATTTTCTTTGAGGGAGTTGTTTCTCAGGGAAGCACATGGAGGAGGTCTTATGGGACACTTTGGGATCAAGAAAACACACAAGGTTGTATATGAACACTTCTTTTGGCCGAGCTTGATGAAGGATGCGGAACGAATCTGTAGTCGATGTGTGGTTTGCAAGAAAGCCAAGTCTAAAGCCAAAAACCAAGGTTTGTATTCTGCTCTTCCTATTCCTTCTCATCCGTGGGTAGATATATCTATGGACTTTATGCTTGGTTTGCCTAAATCAAAATTTGGTAGAGACTCTATCTTTGTGGTGGTCGATAGATTTTCTAAGATGGCTCATTTCATACCATGTCATAAAACTGATGATGCTGTGCACGTTGCTGATTTGTTCTTTAGAGACATTGTTAGGTTGCACGGAATACCTAGGACAATTGTTTCAGATCGAGATGCTAAGTTTCTTAGTCATTTTTGGAAAACTTTGTGGTCTAAGTTAGGTACAAGTTTGATGTTTTCCACCACTTGTCACCCTCAAACTGATGGTCAAACTGAGGTTGTAAACCAGACCTTGTCAGCATTGCTTAGATCATTGATTAAGAAGAATCTTAGACATTGGGAAGAATGTTTGCCTCATGTTGAATTTGCTTATAATCATTCCATGCATTCGTCTACCAAGTTTTCTCCTTTTGAGGTTGTGTATGGTTTCAATCCCTTATCTCCACTTGATCTTTTGCCTTTGCCTTTGAGTAAAAGAGTTAGTACAGATGGCAAGAAGAAGGCAGACACAATTCAGAAGTTGCATGAGAAAGTTCGTGACGACATCAAAGCCAAAACCGAGATTTACACAAGAAAGGCAAACAAAAAGAAAAAGAAAGTTGTCTTTGAAGAAGGCGATCTTGTTTGGGTTCATCTAAGGAAGAAACGTTTTCCTGAAGAAAGGAAGTCAAAACTCATGCCTAGAGTCGATGGTCCTTTTCAGATCCTTAGAAAGATCCATGACAATGCCTATCAGCTAGACTTGCAAGGTAAGTATGATATTTCTTCAAGTTTCAATGTTTCTGATTTATCTCCTTTTTGTGCAGATGATCCAGATTTGTAGACAAATCCTTTTGAAAATGGAGGGATTGATGCACCCCAGTACGTGGAACCAGCCCAGCATGGTGATCAGGACGATCAGATCAGTCCAACTGAGGTTCACCCATCCAACCGTACCAAATCAACGGACAGAGCCGTTTACAGAATTGACCCGCGTACATCCGAAAATGACCTAAGGCTCGAACCACGACCTAATGAACGAATTGATTGTCCCACAGCAAGTATTTCTCGACCCATTCGACATTCTAAGACCAATAGTCAAGCCAGAACTCAAGATCAACGAGTGGAACCTGAGTTAGGACACAACACTTCACTTCTGGCCCGTTTGGTACGTACGGCATGTCCCGATGGTCATGAACATGACCTTTCCGACCAGTTTGATGATTTCATGATGATCGATCATTCTAATATCTCTAAAGCAAGGATACTTAAGCTCTCTGAAGATTTGGCTCATCTAAAGTGGTCATCCATTCACGAAAGTTCATCAATCACCCACACGGACACACCACAGTACGTCCTGCTCTTTACCGCAGTACACCCGTTGGGTACGGACGAACCTGGACAGTAGGCGAAGGGTTATTTGTTGACCAGAATAGATTCAGATGAACCTGGACAGTAGACCAAGGGTCATTTCGACCAGACCAAGAACCAAAGAGTCATTTGACTATTTTTAATCTTTGTTGCTTTTTCTATGCATGTTTTTCCATAAAATTCTAAGTCCTTTCATATGCCTTTGCTACTATAAATATGTAATCTCATTTCAGCAATAAACCATTCGATTATCATCTTTGTTTTGAGTTAAACTCTTTGTTCTTTGAAGAACTCTTCTTGTTTTTTGGTGAGTCATATCCAAGTTAAACAATCCTCAAAATCGTTGGACTTGTGAGTCATATCAAGCAACGACTAGAGAACCTTCCTTTGGTGGACTTGTGAGTCATATCAAGCACCAACTGAAGTCGGGAATATCGGAGGCCATCCGCAACCTTCGTGCGACCCTTCAATCCATCCAGTTCTCATCCGTGAGTTCATATCTAATCCAATCCGGTCGAGTGATCCTATCTAGGGCGTATCACACACCTTCTCAAACATGTATACTTTGCGAAGGTTAAAAAACTATTATATCTACAAATAAGTTGGTTGCTGATCACAACAAAGTCTTACAGTTCTAAACAGACTAAGCCATCTCGTAGAGATAGCTCTTGAACACCCGACACAAGGGTAATAATGCTATAAAAGAAATCCAAAATTTTGGTCAGCACTTTCGGGATACTTAAAATTGTCCTCGAAGAGATACTTGATTCCTACCATACAAGTCACATAAGACAGAACATATCGTGGACTTTAAGGGGGATTAAATCAGGTCGAAAGCGATAGAGGAACGTAAGCAAAAGTAGTTATCGCACCCCCTAAAACCGTGATTAGACCTAGGTCTTGCCCTAAACCCAGGACACTGGTCCCTAACGTCTCAAGACATGATATCGAAAAGATACGAGATCATGAAAGCATGTCTCTTCGTCCATATCTAAACGCTCTCCAAACTTTGGAAAACTTCTCAAACATCTCGAACGAGCAACGAATAGGACAATCCGCAAAAGAGTTGGGAGTGAGATGACAACTTGTATCCTTCCCTCTATACTTAACCAAAATTCAAATAAACTAAAACTTATTTTCAAGTAAAAAGCCTAGTTTATTCATTAAAAAGTCGCAAAGTGGCCGGGATCAAAAGCCACACGCTGTCAGCCCCGAAAACATAACTATGGCCATACTTGGCCAAAATAAACAGCCTACGAGGCTAGTCTCGAGGCCGACAAAGATCCAATATACTATGCCACTGGTAGAAACATGCCAGATAACGTCTACACGACACACAACTAAACCATAAAGGTCTCACTGGAAAACAGGAAGTAAGAACCTTAACTTCGAAACGAACTACTAAAGGCTTGATCCCTTTTACAAGGGTACGTAGGCATCCTTCACAAGGCGCAACCCCAATCCTACTGCATTCTGCTCTTGGAGGAATAGGTACACCACCTTCACCGGACCTTTTCAAACATTCATTCCGCCTAACTTACCAAACCTGCCAAACCACTCGCTAGAACCTAACGTTTATAACGAGCTGGGGTTTAACGGTTGGGCTCAAATTCGGTTAAAACAAAATCAACGTCAAAAACCTACCGAGAAAATGAGCCCTTTGTGTAAGAAAGAGATAATGTCTTGAAAAAAAGGGAAAACAGAGAAGATCGGGGTCGAATCTCGACTGGCCACAAAGGAGCGATCTGCCCAGATAAGTCATCAGGAAAAGTTTGTCTAAACACCGCGGGTAAACGTATCCCCGAACAGCAATACGACAACGCCTAGAAGACTTGATCATCTAACTCTCCGGACGGAGAAGATGGCCGAGCAAGACGTCCAGCTTGTCGAATGGGCAAACCAAGACACATGGGCCGACCAACTCGCCCGTATGGCAAGTTGGACGGTACTGACCGATCAACTCGCCCGTATGGCGAGTTGGACGGTAAGGACCAACCAACTCGCCCGTATGGCAAGTTAGATGGCAAGGACCGACCAACTTGCCATATGGGCGAGTTGGACGGCTCGGACCAACGAACTTGCCATACGGGCGAGTTGGACAGCAAGGACCAACCAACTCGCCATACAGGCGAGTTGGACGTCACAGACTAACCAAATCGCCCGTATGGCGAGTTGGGTGGCACGAGCAATCAAATTCGTTCGTTCAGAATGTCGGATCAATCAATCCATTGTCACCTCATCCCCGTTAACTCCCTCTCTTCATACTTGATCGAACTTATCTTTGTTCCTTCTCGATCAGGGCTGACATCGAAACTTTATCGAAAGAACTTGTTTTCTCGAGAAAGGATCGGGTAAATCGTATGAGACGGTAATGGTTAACTAAACACCTAGAGTCATACGCTCCATACGAAAGATCCTAACTCTCGGGCGACGTCATTTTAGCAATATCATTTCGATAAAATCGTAGAAACGCCTAAGTCAGAAAACGGCCCGATGAGGTCTAAAGCTTGGCCAAAGGCCCACTCGCGAATTTATCTGAAGCCTAGCCTAAATGTTGTGACAATTTATCTTTTATTTTGCAAGAAAGGATAAATGTTAAGTTTGGAAGATAAATGTCAAGATCGGAGGATAAATGTTAAGTTTCCGAAGATAATCTTGAAGATCGAGGAAAAAAAGGAATATTTCTGCAAAGCGATAAATTCGACCAAGGGCATAAGGGGAAAGAGAAAACTGCCTCTATACGAGTATATAAGGACTTCAAGGGTGTTGATGCAGAGGACACACGAAAATCTCCACTCAGAGCAAACATAGCTTAGCACTTAGAACATTTAGGTAACTTTCTGTTTTTGTTATTCGAGCTGCGACTCAACTAGGGTTTTGCAGTCTTGGGTTATTAGAACTAGGGATCTTGTCGACAGCTCTCATAAACAAGGCTCATATCCTGTTGTAAACGCTCATACGCAAATTCGGAATAAGACTTCTATTTGTTTTCTTTTTGATTCTTACTTTGTTTCTCGATATTTACTTTGTATTCTGACTGATTGGCGTGTGGTTTAGCAGATATCCGGGACCTCTGGGAAACTAGGGTTTACCTTGCGTTCCTAATTCAACTGAAATCAATAGTGCAAATTTTGGTTCCCATAGTCTACTATTTTATTTTTGTCAAATTCAAAACTAACATGTTGGATTTGGAGTAGACTTCAGGTGAAGTCTACACATGTATAGTCGTTCATTTCAATCTATTTGTGGAAAATCATACTTCGTCAATTGTAAGAACTAACATGTTCTGAAAAATAAGATAAAACGTAGACTATAAATGAAGTCTACTTTTGGAAGTCAAATCCTGGTTGAATTCTGATCAATTACAAAAACTAACATTTTCAAATGTAGTCTGAAAAGAAAGTCTACACGTATAAAATCGAAACTTTTTTTTAAATACAGATAATAGCTGGTGAATTTTGCAATAGCAAAAACTAACCCAAATTGTAGACCTACATGACTGTCTATACACGTAAAAACTGAAAAGAAAGTCTAATATTATGTAGACTGAATATGAAGTTTACATAGAAAAATCTATAAAAAGTGGATTATGTATATTATTCATAATGAATTTTCTAGAATGTTTAGTTTTACAATGTGTGTTAGTTAATCGTAATGGTCTTGTACTATTTTCAAAAAATAATATTTAGTGATTATGAAACTATCAACTTTTTGGGCTGAATATGTAGTTAGCTAATAAGTGTAGACTTCTTTGCAAGTCTACTTTTATACTATTATCAAACAAGAAGTACTTGTGCGCTAATTTTGTAAACTATATTCTTTTTGCAGGGACTAGTTCAATTACCTGTTGTATACGAAAAATGAGTGGTGAAAACACATCACTTATCTATGAAGATTAGAAAGCTCCCAGTGAGAACAAAGAACCTTAGAACATGCATAAATACCTTCCTCCACCTGTCAAGCGGGGTCCGGGTAGGGAAAAAGAACTGAGGTGGCAGTCTTGGTTAGAAATTTTCAGGATAAGGGAAAACAAACCGCGAAAGATGCAAAAGGATGATAGTTGCTCCCAATGCAAACAACCAGGCTACACTCGTCCAAATTGTCCAGGCTAAAAATGTGTTAGTGTTTTGTGTGAAGTTATGATTTGTCTTATTTCTTTGAATTTTATCTTATTTCTTTGAATTTTATCTTATGTCTTTGAATGTTGTCTTATGTCTTATGTGTTGAACTATTGAGTTGTCTCATTGCTTTTGAGCTGTCTTAGAACATCATTAACACAAGTCTCTTAGGGTGGGATTCTTAACTTTTAATTCGACTTTTTTTACACTCTTCGGCTAAGAGATGTCTCTTATGTCTCTTATTTAAGAGATGGTTCTTAGGTTTTCTTAGTTACAATCTAAGAAACGTCTCTTAGGAAAGCTAAGAACCCCACCTTAAGAGACTGTTGTTAATGATGCCCTTATGTGTTGAACTTATGTTAAATTTTTGGGTCTTTATTCAGTGGTGAACTTATGAGTTGTATTGTTTCTTTCGATGTTGTCTTATGTGATGAATGTTGAATTTCTAGGTCTTTTCAGGTTTATTACACGTCTTTTTTTTATCGTGCAGATTTACGTTTTAAATTTTTTTTACTGTTGACTTCTTTAATAACCTACTGCAAATGCAAATTAATATGTAAGTCTCTGTATTATTCGTTGAAATTGTGTTGAAAATCTCAAAATAATACTAACCCTTGTTGGGAAATTTGTATAGATTTTTTTCTTCTCACATGTGTGTTAGTTATAATTTTAGCTTATGGTTGTTTTAACTGTTTGGTTGATTAGAGTATCTTCTGAAAAATTGATATCTAACAAAATTAATAATATCATATAAGAGAAACACAACTAATAATTAATACAAAGTTTATAAATTATGCATCAAATAATTAGTTACAGATGAATATTTTATAAAGATAAATTATTACAAAGCAATTTATTAAAAAATATGCTTGAGTATGGTTGATTTTTAATAATCTTGATGCCTCAAATGAAGTATTTGAAAAGAGTATCTACAAAGTAAGATAAAGTTACGAGAAAAACATAAGATATAAAATTTAAATCATATTTTAGTATACTTTTATTAAGTCTACTTAAAATTTATGGTTTAGTAGACTTTAGTTAAAGTCTACATTAACGGAAAATTTTCAGATTTAAAATGTACTTTTAGAAAAATTTGAAAATACTTTATTCTGGAAAATATTTCAAAATAGTTTTTTTCAACCTTGTAACAAAGCAAAAACATAGAGTATGAACCCATAAATTTAGTTCAATATAAGCACAAAATATCCATATAATGAGTTAATGTAAATCTTATATTTTGGGAATATGATTTGAAAACTTTAGAAGAAAATACCTGCAAAATAAGATAAAAATATGAGAAAATATAAAATTATATTTGAGTAAACTTTTATAAAGTTTTCTTAAAAGTCAAAGCTAGTAGACTTCAAGTGAAGTCTAGTAGCTTTGACTTTTAAGAATACTTTATTGGAAGTTTATTCTATCAAAACAATTTTAGATCTAAAATATATACATTAAAATATGAAAATAAGTTTAAATAAAAAATAAAAAAATTATTTAAAGACCAAATAGTAGTAAATTAAAGATATAGAATTTCAATATGTAACTTTATTTAAATATAAATATAAAAACACATATTTAAATTTTGTAGATTTAAATTTTATATTTTGGGAGGAGGAGATAGCAACCACAAAAGAAAGTACTTGCAAAATAAAATGAAATCATTAAAAAACATAGGAAAAAAATAAAAGTCATAATTTTATAGACTTTTGATGAAGTCTGCTTAAAATTTGTGGTTTAGTATACGTCATTTGAAGTCTACTAGTTTTAGCTAATAAGCAGACTTCATTAGAAGTCTACACTATTCGATAATTTTCATATCTGAAAAAGTATGTACATTTTGAAATGTCAAAATAGTTTTAAATCTCAAGTACTTCAAAATATAATTATAAGATAAAATAATAGAAAAGTAAATTCACAGAGTTTGAATCTATAACTTTACTTAAATATAAACACATAAATACGCATTTAAATCTAAGAATCTAAAACTTACATTTTTAGAGGATAAGATGAAAACCATGAATGGTAATATCTACAAAACAAGATTATATTGTGAAAAAAAAAACATAGCATAAAAATACACATTTAAAATCTATAAATCTAAAACTTACATTTTTAAAAGAGAAGATGAAAACATGAATCATAATAACTAAAATAACAAGATAATATTGTGAAAAAAGATATGGAAGAGTTTTAGAGAGAATGAAGAGAAATGAAAGAATCTTTGAGAAAAGTGAGAGAGTTGTAGAAACTTGTGCAACCATTTTATAAAGAGACTTTTAAATTTCATTTATATAGAGAGACACAAATTGTAGCTAGGTTAAAATTTACGACACTGTAGACTTCTTATGAACTCTACAATGCAGAAGACTTTACTGTATGTCTACTATTCCCTAAACCACAAATATCAAACTCTAAATATTTGCTTTATAAAAAAATCTCAATTATTGTATCAAATATCAAAATATTTAAAATATAAATTATTCAACATTAATATGCAAATATAAGTCGATAAACCAAAAAAAATGTCAATCTAAAATGGGGAATTTTAAAAAATACCACTTTCCTTGTACCACTTTTCACTTTTACCTTCATTAAAGAAACATGTTCATAAATACCACTTTTTTAAGAGATTTTTTTTTTAAAATTAATTAAAACTCTAAATTTTACATTCCTAAACCCTACCCCACCCTACCCCCACCCCTCAACTCTAAATCCTAAGTCTTAGATTAATTAACCTAAGGGTTATAAGTGTGTT
The DNA here is from genome assembly GCA_905132765.1 of Moricandia arvensis. NCBI lineage: Eukaryota > Viridiplantae > Streptophyta > Magnoliopsida > Brassicales > Brassicaceae > Moricandia > Moricandia arvensis. The sequence goes on along the minus strand of CAJHQP010001419.1, from coordinate 35,620 downwards.
TTTCTCTCTTAAAAATAAGGGTAAAATGATTAAGGTAAAAATGAAAACTAGTACAATGAAAGTGATATTTTGACAATTTCTCATCTAAAATCTGACCTTTAAAGGCATAACATGTTAGAACCTTTTGTTGATAAACAATAAACATTGTCTAACACATGGTTATCAAATCACTATATATTCTTTTAAATTGTTCAATTATATAAATTTTAGTTTATAAACTTCAAATTAACACTTATATTGAATATTAATTAAAAAGTTCACAAAAATATTTTATATATTTTTATAATTAATTTATTAGATCAAATTACGATGTAGACTATATAATAAGTCTACATAGTAGACTTCTTAGGAGGTTTACATATATGTATACTTCTTTTGTTATGTGTAAACTTACGAATGATGGAGCTGTAAACTAACTTTCTAGTTTTTTGTTTGGTCATAAAGATTAAATAGTACTTTTATAATCCATTTAGGTTGATTTTGCATTTGATTGAATATGGGGTCTACTTTAATGGTTAGAATGAATATTTGGGTTGTTTTGGCAATCCCCCTTGATTTGATAATAATTTTGCTATTTATTTAATCATTCTTTTGGATTTTTTGCAAAAGTGACACAAAACAAAAAATAAAATGCAAAATTAACTCATGATTTTTTGGAATTTTTATTTGTCTTATTCACCCCATATGTTCGAACCATTTAAGAAAATGCCAATTTTTTTTTGAAAATGCTAGTTTTACTCAATCAACCTAGTCTTCTTCTTTTATTTATAATATTGTCATTATCATCAGTACATCAACCACCATGAACAACCAATTTCAATCTCTAAATGCTCCTATAATCAACATCTAAGCATCATATTCTTATTTCTTATAAACACAAACTATTTCCCTTTCACTTCCTCTCTTATTTCATCCGAAAATCTCAACTTTTTTTTATTTTAAAATTTATAGGCTTATTAGAACTACACAAGTTCATGATTACGGATCATGAACGAGTGGATATCTTTCATTAAGAAGTGATGTGTGACTGAAGAATCTAAACATGAACCACACTGGATTAAAGAATAACTTTCGGCTTTTCCAGATCTGTTTCGTGGATAAGACTTCTCTAGAAGTCTTCTCATTAGAGAAGATTTCTAAGAAGTCTTCTAATCAATGCATATGTTAGTTTTGAAATAGAAACTTTGTGTGGTTTTTAGAGAAAACTTATCTAGAAGTCTTTCAATTTTTCTTTGTTAACAAAAAAGGAGTATAAATCATTAGAAGTCTTCTTGGATAAACATATTAGTTTTGCAATTTACCAAAATGTGTCATAAATTTGACTCTATGCAGAAGATTTCCATGGAAGTATTCTATTGGAATGCTTCTAGGAAAGTCTTCTCAATTGTTGGTGGAAGTCTTCTCACTGTTGGTGGAAGTCGGCATAGGTTAGTTTTCAACTGAAAACTAAAACTTAAATATTTAATTTTACTTAGAAGACTTCCTTACCAGATTTTCCTGGAAGTTTTTCAGATTCCATGATTTTGGTCATTTAGTTATGATAGAAGACTTATGTGCGAAATACTTCCACAAAAGCCTTCTCTGAAAAAGTCTAATATGGTCAATTTCAAAGTGACATATACAGACTTTCTCCGACAGTGAAAACACTTAATATGACAGTTGAGAAGACTTCCCATGAGTCTTCTGTCAGAAGACTTCATAGGAAGTCTTCTATAGAAAGTAAAATTTCTGAAAAAATTCGGTCAATTGTAAAATTAACTTGTTTATCTGAGAAAACTTGCCAGAGAAGTTTTTTTCAGTATTTTTGAGATTTTTTCAAAAACACAAGTAAGCCAGTATTTATAAAGGAAGATTTTTCAGAAAAGTTTTCTAGTATAGTGGACTTCTCTAGAAGTCTCTTTGTGAATTTGCAATTGCAAAATGACCTAAATGATAGACTTCGTAGAAGTCTTCTCCTATAAAGTCTTCTAAGTTAATGTTTAATAAACTTTCATTTTCACTGAAATTTATAAGACTTTTAAATATTTTCTTGTTAATTCATGTGTTTTAGTTAATATTGAGGTTCATGAAATTCATAACTTAATTAGTGATTATTATGAGGTTATCAACATTCATGTTTATTAAAATAAGAGAAGAGAAACTTGTATTTTCAACTTCATAATATGTATTTTGACATTCAAAAGTGTTAAGCTAATTCTTGATTAAATATAAGCTACTTCAATATGTATTTTCTGCTTAAATTTTGATTACTTGCTCAAATTTCCGCTTATATTTTAATTTAGTTTTCATTAACATCTTTTCAAGTTTACAAAAGAATCCACAACTAAAGGAGTACACATACAAATCACAAGACATACCACAAACAAAGCTATTATACATGGAGTTAGAGATCATTCCTCCACAAAGATTAGCTTGGACTTCACTTGACATAGGAGAAGACTCCTTCAGAAGACTTCGCATGAAGTCTTCTAGTGCATTATATGCTAGAAACTTTACAGAAGTCTTCAAAAGACAGACTCGGATCTGAAAAAATTCATTCTAATATTGTTCAAATGGTTTCAAAACAAAGAAAATGAGTGAAAATGAAATAAATTTACTTTTATAAAACACACAAAATACATATACAAAGTATATATATCTACCTTTAAAGGGGTGTAATATAAGAACCATGTAACAAAAAGATAAATTAGTGAAAAATTTATGAGGGGAAAAAATGAGAAAATGATATAAAGTTTGGTGTTTTCAACTTCAAAGATATTGGAGGTAGATTGGAGAGTTTTAGAGTGAAAAACATTACATTTTTGTTGCAACCATATGAAAGGAAAGATAGAGAATATGTGAATTTTCTTTGCATAGAGAGACAAACTTTTTAATAAAGTTAAATATTTTTGATTCAGAAAACTTTCAGAGACGTCTTCTTAGAAGTCTTAAAAACCCTAAATTTATTATTTGATTAGAACCTATAAGTTTTCTACTGCATTATTTGTTAGAAGACATAAGTCACATAAACACTAAAATCAAATAACTAACTAAACAAAAATAAACATTTTATTTGAAATCAATCTTTAAATTGTTTAATATACACAAAACTGAACAATCTAGATCAAATAATTCAATTTTATTAAATTTTAATTTATGTAATTATAAATGTGTAGAATTACAGGATTTCATTTTTTTCTAATGAAAATATTTTTTTACATGAAGTCTTCTCACATAAGACTTACAAAACCACTAAAGACTACATGGGGTTATATTCTTAAAAATGCACACTAATTTTTTGTTTAGTCATAAAAAGTTGGTTATAATTTCATTAGCATTTTATGTTATTTTTGTATTTCATTGAAGCTGGGTACACTTTTGTATTTCCGATTTTAAGTCATTTTGGCAAATTCCTCTATTCTTTTTATAAATCATACATATTTTCAGAATTTAAAATTAATAAAATGTAATTATTTTACTTTGTTATTCTTTAATGGTAAATAGAAGGGTTCCTTTTTAAAATAATCACGTGTGTTAGGTTTAACATGGAGAACATGGATGATTTCTATATTTCTATGTTTATTTTTTTAGTTAAATTATATTTTTTCATATATATAATTTTTTTTTAATTCTTGATTTAGCCAGTACGTAAAATAATAACTGATTCATTATAACAAGCATAACTTTGAATTATGTATGCAACATTTAAAATATAGTATTGATTTTTATTTATTGAAAATATCAAATATATATTAGTGTAATTTAACTTTTTATTTGTTAGAAAATTATGTTTACATAATTACATTTGGTTTAAATTGAAAACTATCACTGATTATAAAAATACTTATGGATTATTAATTATAAAGAAATATTTGGTCTAAACTATAAGAGAATAATAAATGTAAAAGATTTTATAAATTATACTCCTCCCATTTCAAAAATATGATGTTTAAGAAAGTATTTATTTTTTTTTTAAAATGTTTACATATTTCAATGTATGATTTAGTTTTATGAAAAACTGTGTAACCAATAATAATTGATAACTTATTGGAATTGTTTGATTTATTTTTAATTTATATTTTAATGATCGTTTCAGGTAAAAATAAGTTTTTTAGTACTTGTGTACTATCCAAAAACTTCATGCATTTTGGAGAGGAGGAGTAATTGATTATGCGAGGGATCGAACTGCGACGCTTTTTCTTGAAGTGGTTTCATAAAACTATATTATACACATAAATTGTTATTATTTTTAGAAAAACTCATTAAAATCATATAATGGATAATAATTGAGATGCTTTTGTGGTCAAAGTCTTCCAAAATAATCCCAACAACTTTTCACATTCTCAAAACTAGAAGAGGAAAAACGAGAATTCCCAAGCTCAAATAAAAAAGGATATCTACTCTACTTATATTAAGACCTTATACTTCAGAAACTTGAACCAGAAAAAACTTTCATAATGAATTCTTCACCATCAGTGAAAATCGTCTCAAAATGCTTCGTGGAACCCAAAACAATCCCAGAAGAATCAAAGAAACCATACTATTTATCCCCATGGGACTTGGCAATGCTCTCTGTTCACTACATCCAAAAAGGTCTCCTCTTTTACAAGCCACTTCATTCCACCGAAACTTGGCTTGAGAAGTTAAGAGAATCTCTCGCCATCGCTCTCGTCCACTTCTACCCTCTCGCTGGTCGCCTCTCAGCACCAACCGAAAACCCCAAATCATACTCCGTTTTTGTGGATTGTAGCAATAGCCCTGGTGCTGGATTCATCTACGCGACCTCTGACTTATGTGTAGCAGACATTGTTGGCCCTAAGTATGTTCCTTTAATTGTTCACTCTTTCTTTGACCATCACAGGGCCGTGAATCATGATGGACTCACCATCAGCCTCTTGACAGTCCAGGTTGATTTTTGACTTTTATATTTTTATACATATAGAAACCAAATGAATCTTTAGATTTTGTTTGATGCGGTTTGGGCGTTTATAAGTTTAGACCAACGAATCTTTAGATTTTGTTTGACAGTATTCAACGAATTTGGGATTTTAGTCAATTTATTCCTTCTTGATTTGGCTTTGTTTGATACTGTTTCAGTTCGTATTTGACTATAAAAAACTATTTGACATTAAAGGAAAGTGTTGTTTCAATCTAATTATTATCTTTGTTTCATTTTTTTTTTGGGAGATTGTTTCGGTTCGATTTTATCTGGTCAAACCAGATTGGACACCCTGAACTCGTTGTACATTACCAAATTTGTGGGTTTGTGCACTTGGTTAGGTGACAGAATTGGTAGATGGAATTTTCGTAGGACTGTCGATGAACCATGCAATGGGAGATGGCACTTCGTTCTGGAACTTCTTTAGTGCCTGGTCCGAGATCTTCCAAGCACAAGAGAGCAACAAAACTGATGACTTGTATCTCAAGAATCCACCAGTCTTGAAGCGTTACATCCCTCAAGGATACGGTCCGCTCTTCAGCCTTCCCTATAGCCATCCGAATGAATTTATCAGAACTTACGAATCGCCAATTCTCAAGGAGAGAATATTCTGCTTCTCATCAGAAACAATAAGATTGCTTAAAGCAAAGATTAACCAGGTATGTGGAACAACATCCATCTCATCTTTCCAATCACTAACTGCAGTTATATGGAGATGCATAACTAGGGCGCGAAGATTGCCTTTCGAACAAGAAACAAGTTGTAGACTTGCCGCGGACAACAGAGCAAGGATGTATCCACCGCTTCCCCGAGATTACTTTGGAAATTGTCTCTCTGCTTTGAGGACAGCTGCAAAAGCGGGTGAGCTGTTGGAGAATGATCTTGGATGGGCTGCTTTGAAAGTGCATCAAGCAGTAGCTGATCATACTAGTGAAAAGGTAACCCAAATGATTGATCAGTGGTTGAAGTCTCCTTTCATCTACCACATTGATCGGCTTTTTGAACCGATGAGCGTTATGATGGGAAGCTCGCCGAGGTTCAACAAGTATGGTTGTGATTTTGGGATGGGAAAAGCACTGACACTTAGAAGTGGTCACGCACATAAGTTTGATGGCAAAGTATCGGCTTACCCGGGGAGAGAAGGAGGGGGGAGCATAGATCTCGAGGTATGTCTTGCCCCAGAGTTTATGGAAGCTTTGGAATCAGATGAAGAGTTCATGTCTCTTGTTTATTTTTGATAAAATTAACAAGTTCTTCCAAGTTTATCACCTTTTTCTTTCCAGCTATTCACTTCGATATGTTTATTATCGTTTTTATTCAAGCTTAACCTTTTAAATTTATGTTCACCAATAAATTGTAGATGTTGTAACCGACAATCATGGGCCTTTGCTCTATTTAATTACAACGGTAAACTTTATAGAGTGCTAATCCCTTAAACATTATTTGCGATGGTTTGGACATGTCGTTTTTACAATCAATTTCACTAACTAAATTTTACATAACAACTATATTTAATGTTGATTTATATTTTTAATAAACTTTGTAGATTATGGTAATAGTTCATACATCATCATTAAAATAAATATATTCAAATATAATTTTAAATAATAAAAAATATTTTACAAATTTTAAAATATTATTTAAATCTATTTTTGAAATTATAATTTTTTTTATTATTAAACAAAATTTTTAGATTTTAATACAATATTTTAAAATATCATAAATTTGTAATCGTAGTATCATTTATTTTCTTTTGATATTTATAATTTTTAGAAGTTCTATTTAATTGTTTCTTCTTAGAATTTTGTAAATTTTATATCAATTTAAAAGAAAATTTGAACAAGTTGATTTAATATATATCTTAACCATAATAAATAAATGAAAATTTATATAATATTATATTCTAAATATATATATATATATATATATATATATTCTTAAATATAATTTTAAATAAATTAAATTATTTATTTTATTTTTATTTTATTTTTAATTAAATTAATATTTATATTAAGTTATTAGTATAAATTACTAAAATTTAAACTATTAAAAATTATTTTTAAATATAATTTAAATTTACATGGTGCACGAATGCAAAACCTATGTATACACCCATAAAAATCTGGATTTTCTTATTATTGTATTTAAGACGTTCACGTGGAGGCAAGTGGCTTCGCAGGCAAGACCAGCTTTGATCCCATACACTGCCTAAGAGCATATCACTGAACCATTTAACCTCTTAGTGTTTACTTTCTTACAAGAAACCTAAATAAAACTTTTTGCGAAGGCTCTCTTTCTATTGCGTTAAGCATATACAATTCTTATACTCGATAAGTTTTATGACTATTCCTAGCTAACTTTACAAGTCAAGATGTACAAACTTTCTTCTAGATCATCTTTTTAATTTCTTTTCTTTATAAATAAAATAAAAAATATTATTAAAAATGAATCATTTAAATTTCCAATATCCTATCCAAGTTTTTTTTTCTTGCCCTTGTCACCTAAACCGTTGATATGCTCAAATTAACATTTAAGTTACTCTCTCAAATAAGAGTTTCGTAATATAGTTACGGATCAAATTCATAGTGACTCAATGTTTCACTCAATAAATTTTAATTTCAGATCAAGCTAGGTAAATAATATAAAAACAGTAAATAAAGCAGTAAATAAAGAGGGTGTATGCAATGGGAAAAAAAATCTAGATCTAGGGATTATTAAACAAGAGATTCAAAACTACAATCAATGGTGCCAAAGATTTACAAAGTTTGATTCTAGAATTCAAATGGAATCAGTAAGTTATTCAACTATCTTTGCGATAAACTATCAGATATCCAATTCTCGGTGCGATAAACTATTAGATATCCAACTTTAATCTAATACCAACTCTCGTTGTGTATCCGATGAATCAAACAAGCATTAATCCAAATTCGATATTGTTCAACTACAACCCTAGACTAACTCTCGCTGCGGATGGATATCTAATTCAACATGATTAGATTCAATTAATTAGTCACACTTTCGTGCTATTCCAACTACTTTAGAAACTTGTATGATAGATGATGTAGCTTTTATTATGCACTTCAAATTAACCCTATAAGCTACTTTTACTCTCTCAAATAAGAGTTTCGATTGTAGTACTTAGGGATCAAATCCACAGGGAGCGTGGACACACAATAGACTATAAATGTTTAGATTAAGCTAGGCAAAAATTTATTAAAGAAGTAATAGTAGACAAGTAAGAAGGTTATTGGTTTGATAACAATAAGATGAAATAGCTAGGTCTAGGGATATATCAATCAATGGATTCAAAACACAAATCAAGGATACTAAAGATTTTATAGATCAAATTCTAGAACTCGAATTCAATAAGCAAGTATTCCAGCTCTCGCATGCAATTACAAATCAGATGCCTAGGTTCTATGTTCCAGCTCTCGCATGCAAACAAGGATCGAGCGTCGATTGATACTGGGTATCGATGGATGCTACCTCAGACAAGCATTAGCACACATATAGATAATGTTCAACTAGATCCTAGATCAACTCTCGTATGCGCCTAGATATCTAATCCACACAAGGCTCGGATTCCGTTAAGAATGAGAGGTGTTAAGCTTTTCATCGTCCTGGCGTCGAGCTAGTTTTCCGCAGGACCTCTCAATTGTCCTATGATTCTAGGTTCAAGTAATCAGTCACACTCTCGTGCTATCCCACTACTCTAGATCCTAGTATTACAAGTCACCATGGTGTAGAGATCTATAGACAACCTAGCGATTCTATGACTATAAGTTTAACATTAAGAACATGAAATCCCTAAACCTAACAAGATGATTACTCAGACATGGAAGTAATAATACAAATCATAGTCTGAATAAGTAATAGATATAGAAATCAATATAAAACCAAGGAGTTCCAATCAATCTCTGAAGGAGAATTGATCTTCTCTCCAAAACTAAGACAATCAATAAAATAATGATCCGCCCTCAACAATGACTTAGAAAACTATATAAATTAGGTTTAAACTCGTTCAGGGGTATTCTGGTAAATTATGGTGGCTTCTGGGCTTAAGTCGGCCATAAAACAAGTCGGGCCTGTTTTCTGGAATCACCGTCGATCGACACCAAGCCTGGGCCGTCGATCGACACTCATTCATCTTCTCGACAGCTTCCTCTCACGAGGCAGACAAACCACTCTTCAGTAAATCAGGCATAACTTTAGATCTAACCGTCATATGGACCTAAAACGGGTGGCATTGGAAAGGTAACTTAAATCTATAGCCTGTGTCTAATTATGAGCTCAAATTCACAGTGGGAATATCTCCGTACATTGCAAAACATCTGACGCGTTTGCGCAGTTATACATCTCAAAAACCTCCAGAATCACCGAAGTTCTCTAGAACCTGAAAATACTCTAAAATATTCTCCAAACATATATAATAGACTCTAAATATGACTGATATCATGGCACAATAATGGTAATATCATGTCCTATCTATAAGCAATCATGGTGTAGAATTCTATGAATAACCCTCGCAATCCTATGATTAACAATTTGACATTAAGCTCATGAAATCACTAAATCTAACAGGCTAATTACTTAGACATGAAAGCAATACCACAAATCATAATCTGAATAAATATAAAAATGAATCAACAAGAGTTCCAACAAAACTCTAAATGAGTTTTTCAGTTTTCTCCAATCTAAAAAGCTTAGCCATTAACAATTGCTTAGAAACGTATAATATAGGTTAAAAAGCGTCTGAGACTTCTTTGTAAATAGGAGAAAATTCTAGGCCAAACTGCGATTTTTGGAAGTTGATAAAAATTTGACCGTCACTGATCAGCATGGGCATCGGTAGACGCTCTTCATCAACTTGAATCCTCGACAAGTTCTTCTCGCTCTCAGACGGACAAATCCTTAGTAAAAGGAGCATAACCTTCGATCTAATATTCGGATTGTCCTCAAACCGGTTGATGAATCCTAAAATTCACTCATAAATAGGGTATACAAATCTATGAACTTGATTGAAAAGACAACCTAAATTAGGAAGAATCAGTACTAGATAACTTTAGAAAATGGACGTTTATTGATGATATTAGAAGATGAATACAAGGGATGCTTGATAACAATAAGAACCGTATAGAATCAAAGTATAGTTTTTTCATGGGGAATTCGGATCCCCTCATTTTGGCTCCTCCTCCTTCTTTTATAGATCTTTCGAGTGAATCATAACGGTTCATGCTTTACCAACGTGAATCGGGCTTCTTTATTACGGTCTTAAATTCCTTTGACCCTTCTTAGACGTGTGCTGACTTCATTGGGCCATAGTTTTGGATCGGGTCTGGGGCGGGTAAAAACCCCGGCTCCAACAGTTGTCCCCCCTCTTTAGACCGGTGTGTCTCAGCTTGTTTTCCAAAGGTTGTTGAGATATGATGGGGAAGATATGATCAGAGTTGGAGATGAGAAGCTTGGGAATATTTGGAGAAGTTTTTGTTTAGAGTCGACCAGGCCGTACGGGTCGACCGTGCGGGTCGACCGTACAGTCCATATGGTCGGCCATACTGTCCGTACGGGTCGATCGTACATCGACCAAAGGCAAGGTTTACCCAGATCAGGTAAAATTGTAACTTGGCTAGGTATACCCTTATTACCTTACTAATCCGACCGCTGAGAAGGAAATGAGACCAAGCCTTGACAAGCTGTCAGAGGCTGGAAAGAGGAAGGTATCTTGGTCCAAGATTCCAAGATGCCAAAGCATGTGAAGTACCTCATTGAATGGTTTCAAATGGGACGCTCATTTACCTTTGACTACACACGATTAATATTATCCTCTTGTTCATTAAGCTTGTAATCTCCCTTTGTATATTGTAACCTCATCATCAATAATACTTAGACAGTTCTTAAGCATGCTCTTAGTCTCTTAGTCATGATTATTCATTAGTCTCAGATTTGCTTAAGTCTCTTTTATAATCTTCTTAAAACTCTCTACACACTCATTCAATCTAAGATTCTCTAAACATTTTATGGTATCAGAGCCATGTTTCTCATAATCTGGGTTTGATGCGCAAGAAGACTCAAGACCACACCTTTGGTTCTTATCTTTCTATCCAGACTTTCAAAGATGGAAAACAACAAGGCTGTGGTTCTGGTTACACTAAAGGGAGGAAACTACATATTATGGTCTTGGTTGGTGAAGACTGCTGTGGGGAAGTGACATGCATGTTTTTATTGTTCTAGAAGGGTATGAATATCCTAAACAATTAACTATAAAACTACCCTAATCTTCACACACAAATAGTACTCTTGCCAAAAGAGATCATGTCTAGTATTTAGGGATCAAATCCACAAAGAGCAATGACACACAATATATTTTTTATTTCAAAAAATTAAACTAGGTGAATATATATCTTGGTAGCAAACATTCAGTTAAGGAAATATTTCTTATCAAGAAGTAGAGATGCAATATGGAAATATGCTAATAATGCAACTATGGAAATATTCTAATAAACTAACTTGATGCAAATGTAAATATGCTAGATCTAGGGTTTCAAAATTAATGGATTATAGTAGATAGGAAGCACAAATATGTAAATACTAGAACTCAAATATTAACTATTTTGACTCTTTTAACTCCAACTCTTGAATGCGAGCAAAAGGAAAGACTATCAATCGACGACTATAGCCTGATGCCGATCGACGGTGAAATTAGAAGGAAGTGTGAATGAGATTTGATAAGTCCACCAGACTTATTAGACCAGCTCTCGCATGCGCCTAACAGCCTAGTTCAATAGTCTATTATGGCACAAAACCTACTCTTGTAGTCGTCCATGTCCTACTTTCGAGATCCTAGTTAGCTACTCTAGAATGCAAGAATTAAGCACAAATCAATTGACATTAACTTAACTAGCAATCCTACTTTTGGGCTAATCCATGATTCCTATCATTCAACCCTAAATCTAGTGGATGACTACTCTGACATTACAAAGAAAGAACAATAGTCTAAATAGAATGCATAGATAAAATACTGGGGTTCCAATACAAATATCCCTAAGGAGTTATAAATCTTCTCCCCTAAAACCCTAGAACTATAAAGCTATGTAAGTTGTGTCAAGCCTTGCCTGCACTTGCACACTTCTTTTGCTCTCAATACATAAGCATAAATATAAAAAAAACAGGTCAAAACTCGTCCAGGGCATTCTCGTAATTTGTCTTCTACACTCGGGCTTTTCAATCGGTTGTCTGCGAGATGGATGTCGATCGATGGCAAGTGTGCAACATCGATCGACCTTGGTCTTTCATCATTGGTCTACTCCAAGGCTCTGTCATCAATCGACGACAGTCTTCTACTTTGACTCCTCAAATAGTCAACTACGGATTCTTCTCCTATAAATGCTCCAAAAGCTGCAAGTATCTCTATATACCTTCAAAACGTTCATAGACCTGTAAATACTCTAAAACATATCCTAGACACTCATAATAGACCTTATATAGAGCCTATAACATGGCAATAAATTGGTAATAAATAGGCTGTATCAACTCCCATAGACTTAATCTTTTGCTTGTCCTCAAGCAAACCAAGCCTATGAAAAAGGTTTTGAAAATCGGAGACTCACATAATGTCTAAGTATAATTATCACCTTACTTTGTTGCAACCACATCCTATCAAGTCGATCACAGATAAACTTTATATAACCTATCCTAGTATAGCAACCAAATCCAGTCTACTAACAACTTAGCAAATACTAGTATGATTCTCCCCTCTACTGATTCATTTCTTTGCATAAAATAAAGGTTTGGGCTTTACCTTGGAAGTATCGATCAAAGGACACATGGACTCTACCTCTGCAAGTATCTGAACAACTAGGCAAAAAGTCTTCTTTGATTCCTTTCTTCCCTCTTTTCTCTCTGAATCTTTCTAGATCTCAAACTTAATGGACAATGATGCTGATGCAGTCCATCTTGCCATCTCATTTTCGATTTTCGATTTTCCTTTTTTTTTTTTGCTTTTTGGGCGAAGTTGTAAGCAAATAGTGGGGTCCTCGGTAGTGTACTTACCCCTCACTTCCAACAATCTGTGATCGTTCCTCCAAATTAGAATAATGGGGTCATAGGTAATGTATCTACCCCTCTGCATCTCGGGAAGTCATCTCAATCTTTTAATCTATTAGGTAGATTCTGAAGAGAAAGAGAGGAGGGAACATAAGGTGCAATGACTTGGACCTACATAGTTCCAGAAGGAATCCTATCCAGTGTATACCAAGCCCCAAAGCAAGCAGATAATGTCAAGATAAGTGTTGGAAATCAGTTCCGGTTCCTTCAAACTTTCTAAGCAAGTGTAATATAGTGGCAGAATGATCTACTTTGGTATCTCTAGTAATCTATGCAACAACCTTCTAAAAATGGTGCTAAAGTGTGGTTGGTCAATAATAAATCTTGATCATAGTCTCCTTTTTGACTCATTAAAACGTTTTTTGAAAAAATTATATATATATAGTAAATAATGCTCAAAATAAATCAAATAGCATTAGCGAACCTCCCCTAGACTTAAATTACACGGTCTCCAATGTAATCCGTCTCAGATTGGTTATGAAAAATTAAATTATAAGTAATAGATTAAGTAGAAAACTCGATACCAGACTCTGTAAAAGAGTATCGATCGATGGTAGGCGTGTATGGTCGATCGATGGTGGACTCAAACAATCTTAAGCTCGACGTTGTGAACTCTCTCACTAGTATGAAGTTGGATTAACACTTGGAAGATGAGTGTCTACATCTTCGTTGCTCTTCTGAAACCATGTACTAATGAAGTTCCTTATTTTCTCATCTCCTCAAACTTTCTCATTCCTTGTAATTGCTCTGGCAAACTCCATTTAATGCATTCCTGCTTGTAGTTTGTCACTACTGTGCTGTAGCATTCTAAGTCTGGTAGTTGTAGTCTCTAATAAATCCTCTAATTGCTGAGAAATATCTTCCTTCATCAGGCTTCGAGAAAAATCAATCTCATCGAACCTATCATCTAAGTCTATTTCTGCTGTCGTCTTTTGTTTGTTGTCTTCAGTGTCGATCGATGGCCTGATGTTGCCGTCGATCGATGCTCGTTCGTCTGCCCCAATCGCATGTTGTCGCTGAACAATATCCAAATCTTGCTTCATCTCATCAATGCGTGCATTCAAATTGGTGACACAGTTATCCATGGGATAGTAGACATCATCAAGCCTCTTGTAGAAATCATCCAGTGACATCTCTTGAGCTCTGCAGATCGCATGCACAATATCATCAATCTCTTCTCTGTTCTATGTCTATTGATCCTTCCTAGACATAGCGATCTTTGTTGCATGATATGGTAAACATATGTAGCTCTGCTCAAACAATTTAGCTCTCTCTAGAACTGCTCTGATGTCTTCAGCTTGCACATTCACTACCCTTCCGTCTGTAGCTCGTGCATTACCATTCTCATCTCTGTAGATGCCATACTCATCTTTCTTTTCCCAGCGGAAAATTCTGTTGCCCTTAGTATCAAAAGCTAACATACCTTGCTCAAAAAGCCAGTCGATCGATGAGATGATGTTGCTGTCGATCGATGGTAGAAAGTTGTAGGCATCGGAAGGACGAAACTCGTATACTTCTGGAAAGGGTCTGCCGATCGATGCTCGTTGGGTGCCGTCAATCGATCCAGGATACTTGACAGTGTATGAAACATTACGGATCATATTGTTCTTTTGCTCCTCAATGTCGATCGATGTTGTATGTTGTGCGGCGATCGATGGGTTCTGCTGCTGTCCAGATATATTACCCGATCCATTAGCCATAATAAGGGCATCTGGTACATCCTCCTTGGATAAATGTAGGATTCTCCCACAAAGAGCCCGTGCACATCCCTCTGATTTCCTTGGACTCTAGAATTCATTGCACTTAGAAATCCTAAGCTTCATTCTCGACAAGCTCTGTTTCTAGGACTAGCACTCGATTACTAGAGGAAATTGCTCCGGTAGTTCGATCTCTTGGTTCACTCTTTTAATTGAAATACGTCCGATTTGATCCTCGAAAGGGGTACGTAGGCAGCCTTTCTTTAGGTCCAGTTCCAAATTCATCAAATATTTTTCGTGTTTTTCATCTATTTCTAAGCGAGTTGCAGCCACATAGGTTTCTCTCGACATAAGTAATAGAGCTAGCAAACGTAGTCTAGTTTTATTGCTTGTGTTATACGAATTCCTTTGTGATCCCTTTTCCGGACAAGCTTCATGTACGCTTTTGTCTCTGGAGCGTTCGTACGTAAATTCAAAGTTGATCTCTATTGAATAACTCGAAACCTAAACGACTGATGAAAACTAAACTAAGCTAAACGAGGGATCGTATCCCTCACTGCTAAAACGTTTTCTGAAACCTAAGATTTCGTAAAAAGTTAAGCTTCGATTCTACGCGACATATTCAGTGAATTCTCGATGAGAGTCACTTAAACTTACTTCGGAAAAGCTACTCAAAATCCCCTTGGATCCATCCTAAAAAAACGAGAAAATAACAGATTAAGTCGACTCTCGATAATTAAGCTCATCACAGCCAAAGGTTCAGAGGCTAAAACGTAACTTTTCCAAAAAAACGGCTCTCGTACAGGCCAAACACGAAAACACGATTACATAACGACTTTCGTAAAAATTAAACTCAACAACATTTTACGAAACAAATTTTGTAAAACTAAACTCATGACATTTCGCAGAATAGCTTTAGTAAAATTAAAGCTAAACAACATTTTCCGAAACAGCTTTCGTAAAATCAAACTTGACAATATTTTATGGGAAATCGTTCGCAAAGTGAAATGAGTAAGTATTTTATGATACAACTTTCGTAGAAAAAAATTAAAAACGTTTACGAAACGACCGCACCAGCATACCATCAAAACTAGAGTCAGACCAGTCCAACTCGCCAAACGGGTGAGTTAGACCGAACGAGCCATCCAAACTCACCCATTGGGCGAGTTGGACTAAAAGAGCTGTCCAACTCGTCAAACAGTCGATTGGCAAGTTTTACTGGATGAGCAGTCCTCTGGCTATTTTTTGCGTTCTACTTTGAGTCCCGATCGAAACGCTTTTCGTTTCGTCTCAATCAGAGTTTCCGTTGAGATTTTACGATAAATAACGTTGGACGCACAGGTTGGACAAGTCCAACTCGCCAAACGGGTGAGGTTGACCAAACGAGCCGTCTAACTCGCCGAACGGGCGAGTTAGACCAAACGGGCCGTCCAAACTCGCCCATTCGGCGAGTTGGATCAAAAGATCGGTCCAACTCGCTCGTTTGGAGAGTTGGGCTGGTTGAGCATTCTTTTGGCTAACCTTTGCGTTCTCCTTTGAGTCCCGATCAAAACTCTTTTTGTTTCGTCTCAATCGGAGTTTCTGTTGAGATTTTATGATCAAAACAAGTTAGACGCACATGTTGGACCAGTCCAACTCGCCGAACATGGGAGTATGACCAAACAAGCAGTACTTTGGATCACTTTTTCATTCTCCTTTCAATCCCGATCAAAACGATTTTCGTTTTCATGTCAATCAGATTTTCCATTGAGATTCTACAATTAAAACAAGTTGGACACACACCGCCCAACTAGCCCTGATGGCGAGTTTGATTTATTCCCTCCAACTCGCCTCATGGCGAGTTGGCAAATCCCTGATGAGCTTCTTATTTTTGTTCTCTTTCGAATCTCGATCGAAACGCTTTTCGTTTCATCTCAATCGGAGTTTCTATTGAGATTTTACGACAAAAACAAGTGAGACTCGCCTAAACTCCTTGGCTTTCTCCTACTCAACCTCTTGGGCGTCCCACTCGCCTTCTTGGGCATCCTACTCGCCCTCTTGGACATCCTACTCGCCCGTACCTCCATCTTAGCGTTCTCCTTTGAATATCGATTGAAATTTCTCTTGTTTCGTCTCGATTGGAGTTACCGTAGGAACTTTACGATAAAAACCGCAAGACAGATTCGAGCCTAAATGCGGCCAGGAAGAACTAATATTATTGCCATTCTTAAGGGGCGTACATACACGAGAAGAGGAAGGGGAGATGAGCAAGAAAAACGGAGAAGAGGTGAACATAAACCTTCCAGAAAACTAATGTATGGCCGGCTTGGAATTATTTGAAATTAGAATTGGAATTTTTGTAGGAAGGTCGCCATAAAACTTTAGGGAACTTAGGATCTAGGAGAATAGTCTAGCGAACTAAGTCTTAAGTATTTTCCTGTCTTGATCTATTGTTCTGCGACTGCTCAGGCAGATCTTGCAAAACGATCTAAACTCTTGGAAAACCAAGAAATGATCGTCATGCACACTCAGCTTGCTTCGTAAGGAAATAAAGAACAAGAAACGTGAACGTCGTCTTAAAACCGACTCTTTCCTAGTAATTTTCTTAAAACCAACATATTCCTAGTCGTCAACCCGAAATTCACCAAGTCACAATCCTACCGTCATCTTTAAACCGACCTGGATTGTCGATCATCCCAATCTTAGAAAGAAAAAACGTACACAACCCTTCAAAATATCGGTTCAGCCATTTTCTTTCATAAAAAAAGAGGGAGTATGTACGTATACTATACTCGTATACTCCCATACTTCAAAAAAATTGGCATCAAGAAAAAGTTTTTGACAAAGCAAACTCTCGCAGCAGTAGACAGAAAATCATTTAGGCAATGCGATGCCTCATCAAACCAATCCTCCATTACTTTCGTATAACTATAACATTTTATATGAGTGAGCCTACGAGAAAACAAGATCGTTGTCACGAAAAACGACTTCGTAATGGGGAAAAGAGAATGAGGAAAATACATTCCTCTTTTGCAAATATCACGAGTAATCTGCGAGAGACATTCTCAATTTACTACTATGCCATTCACTTCTCGTAGAAGTTACGCGAAACTTCCTTCGTATAGCCAAGTCAAGTTATGCGAATAAACTTTAGGAAATGAACGTAGAAAGTTTTACAGAGAATTGTTTTGGACAATTTGCGTATAGCTAAAAACAAAGTCATATGACTCGTCTCTCAACAAAAAAAATTAAACTTTATCTCTTCGCACTACGATCTTACAGATCTCATTCCTTAGCCATGCTGCTTGCTGGATTCTGCCTCCCATCACCCTCGGTTCCATCCGAGCACGCAATCATCTCGCACGGGTTCTTTCTCGAGCCTCTTAGGTTTTGTCTTCACCATACATAAACAAAAAAAAAATCATAAGACAAATTCTTAATATCGAAACTTAGTTGTAACCACCAAACGATTAACTGAAAACTTAAACTTGTCGACAACTGACCAAGTTCAATATGTTCCGCAGTTTACTCTAAACCCACAACGTTTTACAAGTAAAAAGCGGGGCATAATGAAAAACTCGTAATGAAGCTCATAGAGCTATACGAAGCATCCTTAACTATAAAATAGTCTTGGGGGGGGGCAACTCTTCACAGAGCACAATGAAAGAAGTTGCATATTATAAAGGACAATTTTACGCGATCCATTGGTCCTAATTCCTCGGAAACAAACCAAAACGTTTCTCTTCCGTAAGATTAAAAAAAACCTTTCGATACCACATATCTTCAAGCCCGCAAACATTTCAAACACGAAATGCGGCATACGAAAGAAAAACTCAACCTTCGACACAGCGTGACGTCGCTAACGCTCGGAGAACTGTTATTCGTCAAAACTTTCCGAAACGGAATGCTCACCTTAAAAACTGTCCGTTCGCGACTATAAAACATACACACCTTCTTAAACACTTATCCTTCGTGAAGGTTCAAAAACAATTATATCTACCAATAAGTTTGTTGCTGATCACAACAAACTCTTAACGTCCTAAACAGACTAATCCATCTCGTAGAGATAGCTCTCTAAGGGTAAAAGCGCTTTCAGGACACTTAAAAATTGTCCTCGAAGAGATGCTCAATTCCTACCATTCAAGTCACATTAGCCAAGAGATATCGCGGACTTTAAAGCGGGACGTAATCAGGTCGAACGCGGTATGAGAAATGTAAGCCAATGTAGTCATCGCACCCCCTAAAACCATGATTAGACCTAGGTCTTACCCTAAACCCAACACACTGGTCTCCAGCGTCTCAAGGCATGATATCGAAAAGATATGAGATCATGAAAGCATGTCTATTCGTCCATATCTAAGCTCTCTCAAAACTTTGGAAAACTTATCAAACATCTCGAACGAGCAATGAATAGGACGATCCGCAAAAGAGTTAGAAGCGAGATGACAATTCGTATCCTTCCTCTATACTTAACCAAATGACGAATCTACTTACACTCCTTGTCAAGTAAAAAGACTTGTTTATTCATTTAAAAAGTCGAAAAGCGGTTGGGATCTGAAGCCACAGGCTGTCAATCCAGAAATCATAAATATGGCCACACTCGGCCAAATAAACAGCCTACGAGACTAGTATCGAGGCCGACAAAGATCCAATATACAATGCCATCGGTAGCAACATGCCAGATAATGTCTACACGACACACATCTAAACAATAACGGTCTCATTGGAAAACAGGAAGTAAGAACCTTAACTCCGAGACAAACTACGAAAGGTTTGATCCCTTTTACAATGGTACGTAGGCAGCCTTCACAAGGCGCAGCCCTAATCCTACTGCATTCCGCGAGAAATGAGTAGACCACTTTCAACGGACCTTTCCGAACCACTGATTCGGCCTAACTTACCAAACCTGCAAACCGTTCACTAGAACCTTACGATTCTAACGACCTGGGGGCTAATTGTTTGGGGTCAAATTTGGTCACGACAGAATCAATATTAGAAAACTCCCCATAATTTTTCTTATCTGAAAAAGAATTATAAATCCAGGACAAAAGCTTTGTATAAATTAAAAGAAAGAAGTTATACGACAAGTTCTCGGATAGGATGGTCTAATCCAAACAAACAACTTTCGGGAAAACAAACGACTATTGTGGTCAACAACGGTTATGTCAAAATCAATGTTAGAATTGTGTTTCTGTACGAAAGCTATCCTGAAAAAATTTCCCGAGCTATAGACTCGAAAGATATGGAGCACGGACCCAAACGAGCAGTCCAACTCGCCCGTTCGGTGAGTTGGATCAACCATTCCCGACTCGCCATAAGGCAAAATGGACCGGAAATTATGCCTTCCGTTAAACCTCGATGTACCCAGTCAGCAGAACAAGACAAGGTCATGAGTTCTCTCGCTAAGCAGGTTGAAACCCTAACAGTAAGAACCAGGGCCGTTCTTCCACGTGGAACGACCAATACCGTGGAAGAAAACTCGATTTCGCAACTCCCTCAGACCAGTCCGAGAACGCACAAGGAAAGACGTCTGGACAAAATCCTGAAAAAATCACCCCTGTACCAGCATGGATAAAACCGGGATATCTTCCCCCTATCGAGGAAGAAAAAGAAGAAGGTGAAATCGAGCGCGTCAATGTGGATTCCAGCAGTCAGTCCGAACCCACGGAAGAAGAGACGGATGTGCATCCACATCGTACGAGGAGCCGCACGGCTCCTGACGAATCCCAATTTGAAAATCCTAAGACCGAAGAAAAAGAAGCCGTCTTCTGGGACAAACAGGAAGAACTGGCCGAGGAACAAACTCGGAAAACTCGCGGGAAACGCCGACAAGCTCGGAAATCCGCTAGTGAAGATTCTGAGATCCACAATCTCCATGATCGATCAACTACTCGAAGAGGGTTGGAAAACGCCCTTCACAACTCGTATCACCGAAACTGAAGTTTTGGATCCCAGAAAGATCAAGGTGACGCCTTACAATGGTACAACGATCCCAAGGCACACTTGCAGACTTTCCAGATCGCGATGGGAAGGGCCAATTTAGGGAAAGAGTTGGGAGCGAGATGACAATTCATATCCTTCCTTATACTCAACCAAAATCTGAATCTACTTAAAGTCCTTGTCAAGTAAAAAGCCTAGTTTATTCATTTAAAAATTCGGAAAGCGGCCGGGATCTTAAGCCACACGCTGACAATCCCAAAATCATAAATATGGCCCCACTCGGCCAAATAAACAGTCTACGAGGCTAGTCTCGAGGCCTATAAAAATCCAATATACAATGCCATTGGTAGCAACATGCCAGATAATGTCTACACGACACACATCTAAACAATAACGGTCTCATTGGAAAACAGGAAGTAAGAACCTTAACTCCGAGACGAACTACGAAAGGTTTGATCCCTTTTACAAGGGTACATAGGCAGCCTTCACAAGGCGCAGCCCTAATCCTACTGCATTCCGCGAGAAATGAGTAGACCACTTTCAACGGACCTTTCCGAACCACTGATTCGGCCTAACTTACCAAACCTGCAAACCGTTCACTAGAACCTTACGATTCTAACGACCTGGGGGCTAATTGTTTGGGGTCAAATTTGGTCATGACAGAATCAATGTTAGAAAACTCCCCATAATTTTTCTTATCTGAAAAAAAATTATAAACCCAGGACAAAAGCTTTGTACAAATTAAAAGAAAGAAGTTATACGACAAGTTCTCGGATAGGATGGTCTAATCCAAACAAACAACTTTCGGGAAAACAAACGACTATTGTGGTCAACAATGGTTATCTCAAAATCAATGTTAGAATTTTGTTTTTGTACGAAAGCTATCCTTACAAAAGTTCCCGAGCTAAAGACTCGAGAGAAATGGAGAACGGAGCCAAACGAGCAGTCCAACTCGTCGAACGGGCGAGTTGGATCGAGCACATCGTCCAACTTGCTCGTTCGGCGAGTTAGGTTGACCACGACGTCCAACTCGCCTGTTTGGTGAGTTGGATAGACCACGTCGTCTAAATCGTCTGTTCGATGAGTTGGACGGGTACAACTCGCCTGTTCGGTGAGTTGGATCAACCATTCCCGACTCGCTGTAAGGCGACATGGACCGGAACTTATGCCTTCCGTTAAACCTCAACGGACCCAGTCAGCAGACCAACGCAAGGTCATGAATTCTCTAGCTAAGCAGGTTGAAACCCTAACAGTAAGAACCAGGGCCGTTCTTCCACGCAAAATGACCAGTACCACGGAAGAAGACTTGATTTCGCAACGCCCTCAGACCGGTCCGACAACGCACATGGAAAGACGTCTCGACAAAATCCTGAAAAAATCACCCCTGCGCCAGCATGGAAAACGCCGGGAGATCTTCCCCAATCGAGGAAGAAAAAGAAGAAGGTGAAATCGAGCGCGTCAATGTGGATTCCAGTAGTCAGTCTGAACCCACAAACGAAGAGACGGATGTGCATCCACATCGTACGAGGAGCCGCGCGGCTCCTGACGAATCCCAATTTGAAAATCATATGACCGAAGAAGAAGAAGCCATCTTCTGGGACAAATATGAATAACTGGCCGAGGAACAAACTCGGAAAGCGCGCGGCAAACGCCGACAAGCTCGGAAATCCGGTAGTGAAGATTCTGAGATCCGTAATCTCCGTGATCATCTCATGATAACGGTAGCAGAGGTGAGAGTGGTGAAATCCTAAATCCATCACGCTACTAACCTCGCACCAGAGATCGATCAACTACTCGAAGAGGCTCGAAAAATGCCCTTCACAACTCGTATCACCAAAACTCGAGTTTTGGATCCTGGAAAGATCAAGGTGACGCCATACGACGGTACAACCGATCCCAAGGCACACTTGCAGGCTTTCCAGATTGCAATGGGAAGGACCAAGTTTAGAGAAAGTGAAAGAGACGTCGGCGAATGCCGCCTCTTCGTCGAAAACCTCCGGGGAGAATCGCTCGAGTTGTTCTCTCGCATAAGGAAAAATTCTATTGGAAGTTTCGGCCAACTCGCCTCAAAGTTTCTCAAGCAGTACTCTATGTTCATAGATAGACAAACCTCCAATGTCGACCTCTGGAGCCTATCCCAGGGAAAGGACGAATCTCTCTGCGACTTCATAAAACGGTTCAAGATCGTTATAGCGAGAGACAGCGGAATAGGTGACAAAGTCATCATAGACGCGCTCCGAAAAACGCTTTGGTACAAGTCAAAGTTCAGGAAGTGGATAACTCTGGAGAAGCCGTGTACGATCCAGGACGCGCTCCAGAAAGCCAGGGACAACATAATCATTGAAGAGGAGACGAAAGTTTTGTTACGAAAGTATAAAACGTCTAAGACGTCTTCAAGGAATCCGGGGTCGATCAGAAATCAAAAAAGAAAAACCCACGCAACGACAAGAACGTCCATCGCGAGGAAGAAGAGACCCATGGAGCACATAACTACTCCATCAACTCCGGATCAGAGCAAGGCCGGCCGACGGGTAACACATGGACCCAAAATCCAAATTACCACGAGAAACTCTTCTGCGACTTCCATCAAGCCCGCGACCACTCAACCATCAACTGCAAATTTCTTGGGGCCAGATTGGCAGCAAAACTACTCACGGGAGAAATTTCTGAAGTTTCCAGCTTGAAATACATCGTCCGCGATTCAGACCATCCCCCGAAAAACGATAAGGCTCCTCAAACAGAGAATGCAGGACGAGAAGGGTAACGACAATAACTGTCACAGAGTAAACAATATCATCGGGGGATCGCAATACTGCGGTGACACTGTCTCAACCATCAAATCTTATCAGCGTAAGGCCGAGACGAGCGAAAATTCGTCCAACAGATCTGCATCCCGGGACATCCCAAAAAGAGCGATCACTTTTGAAGAAGAAGAGGCTGGCGGGATGGACCAGCCCCACTGCGATCCACTCATCATCGATCTCGCGATAAGAGATCTCAAGGTCGCCAGAGTTCCCAGCAATACAGACAGAATAATCAACGTCATCTCTGCGATACTCTTAGAAGTATGAACGTCGAGCTAGGAGAAGTTTTACTTTCTCCCAAGCCGTTGACCGATTTCTCATGCACGACATCAGTGACCCTTAGATCGATCAAATTACCCGTCGCGGCAAAACAAGTTACCAAGATTGTTGACTTCTTGGTCGTCAACCACCCCGCCATCTACAACGTCATTATGGGCACACCTTGGCTAAATTCCATGAAGGCAGTCCCGTCGACTTATCACCTAGGCGTCAAGTTCCCGACTCACAACGGAATAGCTGCAATTTGGGGATGCCAGAAACAGTCGAGACGTTGCCTCCTGGCCGAACATAAGCTAAGGCAAATCACGACCACCGCAATGGTGAATCCCAAACAGGTGAAGCTAACTCAGGTACCAACTAAAAACGCTGATCCAGAAACAGTCTAAGAACAACAAGTTTCAGAGCCCAACGCTTCGACCCAAACGGAGGAGTCAGACCCGATAGAAGACATCGATCCTGCAACTAATGCGATCGGCGCAAACACAACAGCCGAGTAAACACACTCGCACAAAAAGCAGAACTACGAGATGGCTTGATCCCCAAAAGGGGTTCGTAGGCAGCTCGTCGAACGACATGTTCAGCTATCCCCCTCTCCAAAAAGGGGGGGAGTGGGTACATATACGAATACTCGTATATTTACGAACTCTAAAATATTTGCCTTGTACTTAATATTTTCGAAACTTTTTTGGCAATAAAGACTTCATTAAAATCTCAAAAAAAGTTCTCTTATCTCAAAGAAAACTTCTTGTAATTTCGGAAAAACATCCAGATACGAGAAAACCGATTATCTCGTTCATGCCATCAACTTCGACCCACGATCCTGGATAATCAAAACATCATTAAACACAAAATATATTTTCGAAAAAATAAGCGAGACGTCGCATAGATCTTTGAAATCATGCTCCTAGTCCTTCCGCGACTATAAATTGCAAACCCTCGTCGATTGGCGCCGCCAAGCACTTTAGCCGTCCTAAACAAATGCATTTAGATCTGTCCTAAGGGATTGATCCTCGAACATTCGACTAGGATAATATCACACTATAAAAGAAATCTGAAGTTTTGTTCAGCACTTCCGGGCGACTTAAAAATTTTCTCCGGAGAGATGCTCGACTCCAACCAGACAATTCATATAAGCCGAGAACCTATCTCGGACTTTAAATCAGAACGGAGTCTGATTAAAATTGCAACATGCAAAATGAAATCTGATTAGTCGTCGCAAGGCCTCAAACCGAAAGTAAACCTAGATCTTACCCCTAAACTCAGCACACTGGTCTCTAACGTCTCAAGGCATGATATCGAAAAGATGCGAGATCCTGAAAACATGTATCTTCTTCCATATCTAGTCGCTTTCGAAACTTTAAAACTTCTCAAACATCTCGAACGAGCTACAAATAGGACGATCCGGAAAAAGAGTTAGGAGCGAGATGACAACTCGTATTCTTCCCTCTACACTTAACAAAAAGCCGAATGTACTTAAACTCCTTTTCAAGTAAAAAGCCTTAGTTTCTTCATACAAAAGCCGAAAAGTGGCAGGGATTCAAAAGCCACACATATCCAGTCCCGACTACATGAAAAATGGCCACACTTGGCCAGAGATAAACAACTAACAAAGACATATTACAAGCCAAGGGAACACTTTACCAATAAGCCACAGAAAACCTTAAGATCAATTGCCGAGAACAAAGTACCCAGACATCGACCTCCCGATCGAGTAGTCGTTGACATCCAGGGGAGCCATCGGCTGGGTCACTTCACCCGTCTCATCAGGAGCTCCCGTCTCGGCTTTCACCGTGTCAGGCGAAACGGGAAGCGGATCCCATTGCTCCCAAATCCTCTCCTCGATCTGAGGAATAGAAAAATTCCTTGTTGGCGTTGTTCATATGCCTAGTCTGCCTTTCATACTCGACATCAAACGAATATTCAGGGACTTGCGTAAGATGCAGTCGGCCCACAGTACCGCGACACTCGCGATAATCCCAAAGAGCCTAATAACTTCCCTTGAGCTCCTCAAGCTCGCATGAGAACCTATCACGATGGTTCCTCATAACTTCAACAACCTCTCTCTTTCCACGCCTATAGGCTCGACAGACCTTTGACTCTCTCTCACTACAAGAATTCTCCAGATCGCCTTTCAGACGGGCGATCTCCTTATCGAGTGTCTCATCTCTGTATTTATCTATGCGAGCCTCCTGGTTGCTCGCATCAAGGCCTTGGTTCATCATAAAGAGGCCGTGCGGAAACTCTCGAAGTTAAGAAAAGTTTGGCCATAAAAAATGCTTTAAGGACAAGAACTTACCCCATTAACCATCCTCGACTCTTTGGTAAACTCCGGCACCTCGCTGGACTCGCCTTCGGTTGAGGGAAAGTCGAAGTCAAGCAACTCATCAAGATCAAGCTGGTCGCCACCACTTCCACCTGATTGACTATTGAGATGATAACATTTTTTCTTTGCGGAGTCTCGACGTTTCCCTCTCTGCTGGACCTTCATATGGGAAGAACCTGTCCATGCTCGACATTTCCCCTTTTTTCAACCGGTAGATCCGGCTAAACCGAGAACGGTGAAGAGCAACAGTGTGAAGAACCGTTTCAGAGGGAACATGGCCCAAAAGAATGGGCCACCACGGTTTAATCTCTAACGGTGTCCAATCCATCAGGAGTCGGGGAAAGAGGATTAATCACTACAAAACAAATGACAAATGCGTAAGATTGAATATCATCAAAACCGAAACTGGCGTATATCCGATCGGGAGTACCTTTCCGGTCCTTCTGGTCTAAACGTGAGAATGCAATTCTCTTCCACGGATGCACTGTCGACATAGACAAAGAAGAAATGTTTCTTCCAGGAGTGGTAGTTCGACACGAATCCCGTTATGATCGCCTTCAGTTGTACTATGGCTGAATTACCCCGAGTCATCAGCATGCCTTCAAGATGGTCGGCGTCAAGGGTCATACCCCGTTTGTAACTCAGCACCAAAATCCCAACAAGTTGCTGCAAATCGCATGGGTTTACCTAACTAATTAACAACTCGAAACGCTTGAAGAGCCGCACAATAACTTATGGGATAGGAAACCATAAGTGGCATTGCATTAAGTACGCCTCATAACACGTAAAGTAACCATCAGGCGGAGACTCGGCGACCTCCCCAGCTATTGGAAGATGAAACTCCTCCATCTTTGGAACATTGCAGAAGCTCTGAATGGCATTGAGCACATTGGGACAGGTCTGGCTCGGACAACCAGCAACAGTGTTGGCACGAAATGGAGGAGGAACCCACGTCCTGGGCCTAGGAGGCTTTACTTTGCCCCTTGCCGCCTAGTACGCATAGGCCTCTTCGGGATCGACCGACTGTGCCTCAAACTCCACCTTTGGCTTAACATTGCTATGTTGCGAGCTAGAACCATCGGGAACAGAACGCTCGGTATGAGCCTTGGCAGTCTTATAGACATGATCAAAAAACACCAAAAAGAGATGGGAGAGAAAGGATTTTTCTACCTTAGAATTTTTTTGGGGGAAATGAGCAAGTAAAGGAATTTGTAAAATTACTCCACATACTTATACGGCAGGAAATTCCACTATACACCTTCGGACTTTCAGTCATTGAATTCCGCCTAACTTACCTAAACACGCCTAACCGCTGGCAAGAGCTTCACTATTCTAATGAGCTCGGAGGCTAAATATTGGGGTCAAAATTGGTTATGACAAAATCAATAACTGAAACTTCCCAAAAAAATGTTTCTCTTTAAAAAGAAAGAGATAATATTTAAAAAAGAGCGGGAGAACCGAATGAGTTTCGTACGAATTCTGAAAAAGATTCATACGATAAGTCCTCGAGAAAGGTTACTCAAAGACTCAGACAAACGGATCCCGAGCATCAAAACAACGAAATGGGCAGTGCAAATCGCCTTGGGGGCGAGCCGGATCTAACGGGCAGTTCAACTCTCCCCCGAGGCGACTTGGATCGAACGAGCAGTCCAACTCGCCCCAAGGCGAGTTGGACCAAACATGCAGTCCAACTCGCCCCCAGGGAGATTTGGACCAAACGAGTAATCCAACTCGCCTCGGGCGTTGGACCAAACGAGCAGTCCAACCCGCCTCCGGGTGAGTTGGACAGAACGAACTGCCCAACTCGCCAGATCGGCTAGTTGGATCAACGAATCTGACTTCATCCCGCCCTCGTAGCTTCCTCCTTCGAGATTGGATCGAACTCGTTCTTGTTTCGTCTCGTTCGGAGTTACCGTTGGAACTTTACGATTTAAAAACCGCAAGAACTCGTTTCCTCGCATAAAGTTCGAATTGATCGTGTAAAACGACAACGGTTAACAAAACACCTAAAACTGCCTCCACTATACGAAAAATTTGAAATTTCTTCAGAATCGACGTCGTTTAGGAAGCTCTCTTTCGATAAATCCTAAAACCGCTTAAGTCAAAAAACGGCCGGAGAAGGTCTACAACACGGCTAAAAACCCACTCACGATTTTACACGAAATCAAGCCCATTCGTTATGAAGGTCTATCTTTTATTTTGCAGGAAAATATAAATGTTAAGTTTGGAAGATATTTAAAGCTTCCAAAGATAACCACGAAGATCGAAGAAAAATGGAATATTCCCGCGAAGTGATAAACTCGATCGAGGGTAGAAAGGGAAAGAGAAAACTGCCTCTAGGAGGACTATATAAGGGCGTCGAGGTTGAAGATTTGGGGACACAATTTTTTTTACTCAGAGCAGAGCATAGCACTTAGGGAAATTAGGCATATTTCCGTTTTTCTGTTTTTGTGCTCCGACTCAACTAGGTTAATCAAGTCTCACAAGGTTAGAATTAGGAACTCGCCGACGGCTCTTATCACCGAGGCTTTACATGTTGTAACTCTCGTTCACTCAATTCAGAATAAGATCTTCTAATGAAAAACCACGGCTCGAGCCTCACTAACCCATACCTTGTTAATCTGTCCCAGAATTGATCCCTAAGCTTTTGGACCGGGTCTCCGTATATAAATTTTAAGAAAACGTTTTTCCCAAATATCACTGCTTCTACATCAACCATTTGATTGCTTTAATATAAGACTTTAACCTGAAACTCATTATTATAGTATAACACAAGTCCACCACTTGAGCCATTTGGATCTACCGTAACCAAACTGTCAAAGCCAAAATGCATCTGGAACTCCAGAAAAAAATTAAATCTTGTTTCGTTTCCAATGAGAATAAGAAAATGGGGTTTATGTTTATGCCAAATTTCCCTCAAATAAATCATGGTCCATTCACCCGTCCCCCTGCAGTTCCACTAAAACCATTTAACTCTAAGTCCACTAAATCACTAATGCATTTATATCCAAACTTTTCCTAAACAATAAACAATTTAAATTTAAATATATTTAAAAATAAAATTGGTAGTATCATTTCTATTATTTTCTTATGAATTCAATATTAATTTTTATTTAATTAAACATAAAAATAAGTTAAAATATTTTTTTGTTGATTAAAATTTATATTATCGGAATTCCAATTTTACTACATGTTTGATACTACTTTCAAATTTACTCTTAAAGGATAACTATTGTCATAAGTAGCTTAAATTTGTGATAAAAAAGATTGAATTAACTCTCTTAAACAATTTATAATGTTTTATAACATTTATTGAAATTTGTAAAGTCAAACCAACCCATAAGTACTAAACCCTAAATGTTAATCACTATAGCTTAAAGGAAATTGTCTTAATGACATTTTTCATGTTTACCTTAACCATATTTACTTTTAGTTTTACTTGGATAGAATATATATTTATATCTCAATGTTTAACTAAACTAGACTTAGAGTTTAGATTTAAGGGAGGTTGAAGGGTGGGGTTTAGGAATTAAAAGAAATTAAAAATAGAAAAAAAATTAAAATATTTTCAAAAAAAATTTCGAATTGCAAAAAGAAAATTTAAAAAATAAAAACCAATTCGAAAACAAATTCAAAAAAATATTATAGAAAATTTTGAATTTAAAAGGTATAATCTGAAACTCTAAAAGTTTTTTTTTATTTTTTAGATTTATTAATTAATTATATTTATATATCTATAAAGCAATGATATAAGGGTCTTTTTCTTCTTTAATGAAGAAGATGTTTCTAAAAATATCCCTTTAATGAAGATAAATATGAATAATGATAAAAGCAATGTGGTTAACTTGAAATTCTACTTTTATATTATTATATTATTTAATGTTATATTTGAATAGATTTAGTTTAATGATGATGTATTAGTTATAACATATTGTAAAAAATACAAAATATAACTTAACATTAAACGTATTTTTTCATGTCACATTTAGCCATAAACGATGTTACAATTGTTAATGTGTCATGTCATCTTTTCAATTGAAAGTGTTTGTAAAGAGGACACATAAGCATAATTTGAAAGTGCTAGTCTTGACTAAGTTATCTCTCTCACTGTCTATCTACATTAACTTAAAGTGTTCCAGAGACGACGCAAGAACTCTGGTTTGAATACCTTCAGTTCTACTTCGAGCCAAGCTCAGACTATGCTGAAAAAATGATGATGATACTCAAGCCGCATTGTGCTTCTCGCAACATGGCTGTATCTTCTGGCATCAGTGTCAATCGAGACCAAGAGGTCTGTGTCGATCGACACTCCTGCTAAATCTAAGTCGCACTGTGGGAATGTCTCCATCCATAGCTAAATATCTTATGCTTCTCCGTAGCTCTGCATCTCAAAAAGCTCCAAAATTCTCCAAAGCGTACATGAACCTGAAAACAATCTAAAACAGACTCCAAACATGTATAATAGACTCTAAACAGAACATATACCATTGTCTAAAAGTGGTAAAATTCATGGTATATCAATGGTTTAAGCTTAAACATTACTTCTCTGATATCTTCATTTGATGGAAGCCGAGCAATAAGGGATGCTTCCTCTGAGGTGCAAGGGGTTCTAGAGAAGTGAGAGATAAAAGACATAGTTCCAGACTAGTTGTGCTAATGAGCGGGCCAAGAATTCCTTTGGAGTGAGAAATTGCCAGATTCCTTAACTCATAAGGAGTAGAAGCAACTACTCCTGCTAGGCTTGTCGAGGTATGAAGGGTGTTATAAGCATTTTTAGCTTGTGCAATTTTTTTGGTAGAATGGTGTGTTCTGATCACCAGATTTCAACCAGTTTATTATGGAACTTTATTTGAAATATAGCTCTTCAATTCCTCGTAGCATAGAGAGCTTGTTAGAGATAGTTCTTTCTTCCAAAAAATTAGCCTGAAAAGGACATTTTAGAGAGATTACTTGAGCACGACGAAGTTGTTCAGTGACTTTTGAAGCCCTTTTCTGAATATGAAATTAATTGTCATTGTTTAATGTTTTCAAGGAGGCCCGTAAGATCTTATGTTTGCGTATCAAGAGGGAGAGTGAGAAAGATGTTATCTCTGTTATGGTCCAAGCATTGGCAACCGTGGATTGAAAATCCGGGTGAGATGTCAAGTAGTTAAAGAAGTTGAAGGTGCAGACCTTTAAGAAGATGTCAACCAACACTTTCCATTCTTCAAACCTCTCAAATGCCTGATCCTTAGGCTTTAAGAAGTACGACCACACTTTATGTGAGTAGTCATCAATTAGACTGAGGAAATAGTGACATTTTCCAAGTGACTCAGGTACCGTTGGAGGCCCCCACAAATTTGCGTGAATATGCTCAAGACATTATGCACTAGAGTGTTTACCAGTCTGAAAACTTACTCTATGTGCTTTCCCATAAACACAACTTTCACAAAACTTTAGACTTGATACTTTCAACTTGTCTAGATAACCTTTCTTCACCAAAATATATATATATACCCTTCTGACTTATGTGACCCAGTCTACATTACCATAGATCAATATCATCTTTCACCGTAGCTGTGTTAACCTCTCCAACATATCCATTTCCCTGCAAGTAATACAAATTGCCTTCTCGTTTTGCTTTCAAGACTGTTCTGCATCCTTTCTTCACCTTTAGAACACCATTATTTGAGGCAAATGAACACTATTGCTTTCGAAAGCCCAAGTGCTAACAAATTCCTTGAGAATTGAGGAACATATCTGACATCCATCACCGAAATGCAGTTACCATCTGATCGTTCCCATGCCCATGACCTTTGATAAAATGTCATTTGCCATTCTTACTGAACATCATGTACACTCATTCAACTCAGAAAACCATTCCTTCCTTGGAGTCATATGGACAGAACAGCCAGGGTCTAGAATCCATATCTCATTGAAGTCAACACTTGTCACAACATTTTCTTCAGTAACTTCCAAGGATTCAATAAACTCCACTCCTGTTACTACAGATGATTCTCCAGACTCTTGAGTGTTCTCTCTTCCTTTCGTATGATTCTTCTTTGGACAGTCTCTTTTGAAAACCCGAGAATCTCACAATCACTCATCGAAAGTAAAAACACTCACCGTTTTTTGGTAGAAAAACTAATGTTATGCAATTTATATGTAAGAAATTTTATTGAATATTGGTTGAATCAAATAAACTCTACAAATATGGTAATAGAAAAACATTTTTTATACAAAGCACAAAAGAAAGAAAAACAAGACAAGAGAGAGAAAATAAACAAGAATTAACTCCAATCTGGTTAAACATCTCAAACCAACAAAGAAAACGAGTGGGTTAATGATGGAATTGGTGTTTGAAAGTCTGTAACCAGTTGTTAAGACGCTCCATGGCTGACAAGTCCACCTTCTTGGGAAAACTAGGGAAAGTAACAGCTTTGTGTTGTGGTCCTGCCATTACTCGAAGCTTAAGCCTAGCCTCACAATAACCCGACTGTGAGGTTATGATATAATGAACTCCGGGTTCTGTAAGCCTAACAAGATCCTGTCCTGTCTTTCCATGGATACATGAGACGTTGGATTGCAGGTCATGAATTCTAGATCACCGCTGATTTCATAGACGTCATTGATTTCGTTGCCGTATTCGAAAAGAAGACTATCTCCAACATGAAACTGTTTCTCTGCACTCCACTTGCTATAGAAGTAGCTGTCATAGACTTTCCATTCCTGTGAGTCTCCGACCTTGTAGGTATTTATCCTTGGTACACAAGGAACAAAATAACATCTATATTTTTGAAACTAATAAATTTATCGATAAATAACATCTAATTTTATTGTTTCCAATTAATTTGGCTTAGAGAATAATGGGCCAAGTTTCATGAGAAATGGATCTTATCTAATGTCAAAATAGGTAAACCAACTCATACCCGAATTTTGTAAGCTTAAATAGATTAGGGATTAGTCCACTCCACTTGACAAATAGATTGGGTCAATGTATAACTCATTTAGGTTAATGAGTTCATGGTTTTAAATGTTAACTCATAAATAAGAATTTTATAATTTAAATAGCTATTAAATAAAAAATTATTATTATTATTATTATTATTATTTAGAGGTTAATCATTAGATTTGTAGAAAACACAATCTTACAGTTTTGGCAAAAAAATAAAATTTTGCGATTTTGAAGAAACATGAATTTACAATTTTGGCAAGAAAATACGATTTTGTGGTTTTGGCAAGACAATACCATTTTGCGTTTAGGCAGAAAACATGTATCAGCTTATCGGCAAGAAAAGATGATTATCAATTTTAGCATGAAAACAAGATTTTGATGTTCTGCAAGAGAAGTCGAATTTGTGGTTTTGACAAGAAAACTTGATTTTGTGATTTTGGCAAGAATACATGATTTTGCAATTTTAGCAAGAAAATATGATTGTTGGGTTTTGGTGGGAAAAGTATGATGTTTTTTTTTTATTTTAGCAGGAAAACTTGATTTTATGGTTTGGGCAAGAAAACTCAATTTTACGGTCTTATCGGAAAACTTTATTTTACAGTCTTGAAAAGAAAGCGTGATCTTACATTTTGGTAGGAAAACATAATCTTGCAGTTTTGACGAAAAACATAATATTTGGCTTAAACTTCTCAATATGGTTGCTGTAGAGTAGACTTCTTAAAAAATCTTCTTTGATAAATTTGCAATTGAAAATGACCTAAGTGGAAGAATACTTAGAAAGTCTTCTACATCAGTATTTATTAAACTTAATTTTCTCAAAATTTAAAATGAAATTTAACTATTTTGTTAAAATTCATATGTATTCGTCAATATTTGGGCTCCTCGATGAAATTTATAACTTATTTGGTAATAATTATCAGGTTACAAATATTCATGCTTATTAATGCTTCTAGCTAATCCGAGAAGACTTCTACGATCGATCTTCAAGATATGTTTTGTAACTTTTAAAAGTGTTAAGTAACTTCAAAAATATCAAAGTCATGTGGTTTAATGTGTCTTCTTACATCATAAGTTATAATTTTTAATTTTTATGAGAACTAAAATTTCAATTTTCACTTTAAATTAATTTTTGATCTATTGTGAATTTGACTAAGTTTTCTTGAGAAATCTTCTCTTAGTTTTAGTAATTTTGACAAAGATTTTTTGTTGTTGTGTTTTACTATGAGTGGGTAAAATGGCAACAACTTCAATGATGTCAAGTACCTTTGGCAAAATAATATTGTAAACATGAACATATTTACGAAATCGTTTTCATTAACATCTCTTCAGGTTTACAAAAATATTCGTAACTAAAAGAGTACACATAAAATCATAAAATAGACGATAAACAAACCTATTACACATAGAGCTAGATATCATTCCTCGACATAGATAAGCGTGAACTCCACTTGATATCATCCATTTGTACCACTTTGGGAAAAAAGCTTCAAAAGACTTCTTAGGAAGTCTTGTAACATAAAATGCATTAGATGACTTCCCAAGAAGTCTTTCGAGATTCTTCTAAGAAGTATTTAGAGAATCTTCTGAGAAGTCTTCCAAAATCTGATTGAGATCTGAAAATAAATCTTCATATTCAAAACATTCAAATGGCTTCAAAACAGGGAAAAACTTCAAAAACAATCACAATAGGTTGAATGTATATTTTTAGAATCTAATATAGAAAACACACAAAAAATGTATATCCAAAATCTGTACCACTTTGACAGAAGACATCGGAAGGCTTCTTGGGAAGTCTTCTCAGAAGTATTCCAAAGTCTTATTCAGATCTGAAAAAAATCTGCATATTCCAAAGGCTTCAAAGTAGAGAAAAACTTTAAAAAAAAAAATTATGCATAAATAATAAACAAGACTGTCACATTAAGTTGAATATATAACTTCTTAGAATCTATCATATAAAACACAAAAGTAAATATCCAAAATTTATAGGTCTAGCTTTGAATGACTGAAAGATGAGAATCATGTAATGAAAAACCTATAAAACAAGATAAATTAGTGAGAAAGACATAAGAAAATAAATGAGAAAATAGATTTAAAGTTTGGTGTTTTCAAGTTCAATAAGATTAGAAAGAGGTTGGAGAGATTTAGAGAGAAAAACATTATATTTTTGTTGGAACCATTCAATATGAAGAGAAAGAATGTGTAAATTTTCTTTATTTAAGGAGAAAAATGCAATAAAGTTAAATATTTTCGGTATAGAAGGCGTTCTGGAAAGTAGTCTGAGAGTCTTATGATAAGTCTTACAAAGTCTAATCAGATCTAAAAAAATCTGCATATCCAAAAATATTCAAATAACTTCAAAACAAAAAAAAACAAAAAAAACACTTCAAAAATACTTTTTATGCTTAAATAATAGACAAAACAATCACATTATGTTGAGTCTATAACTTTTTAGAATCAAATATATAAAACACACAAAAGTATATATCCAGAAATTATAGGTCTACCTTTTAAAGAGTGGAAGATGAGAACCATCTAAAACAAACCTGCAAAAACCAGATAAATTAGTGAGAAATACATAATATAATGAGAAATAGATTTAAATTTGGGCTTTTTGAACAATTGACTCAAAACTCAAAGTCAAAC